>JASAOQ010000252.1:0-10736 GCA_031306065.1 Pseudopyricularia cyperi | reverse complement strand
CCCTCCGCCCTCCGCCCTCCCCCCCAGCTCTCTGGCTTTCGGCACCGCTGCTCCAGACCTCATCCGTCTATCCCTCTGCACAGCCCCGGTCGTCATTGTCGAGGCCCTCAACCTGCCGCCCAGACAAGCCAGCCCATACCTAGGGTATGCAGTGACGACTTTGTCCAACGCCTGCGATCCCGGTGTCCATCTGTCCAGTCCAATTGTCCCCGTTTTTACGACCTTCTTTGGATGCCGACGCCAGCTTCCATAGTCCATCCCTCTAATCGACCTCGAAACGAAGCACACCACACCGGACAGGACAAGCTCGTTAGCCCGTCATCCGACTTTTCAACTCCGGAGAGGGTATTCGCTGCGCGCCCGCCCATCGAGGGCCGACTAACCCACTCCGGAGCCGACGGCCGCCCGACCACGACGGCTACCGATCAGCCACCAAGGGAAACAGGAAGCATGTTCTGAACCGGCCCGCCACGAAATCCCGCGCCCGTCGTCGATTTTTGCTAGGACGGTTTGGACTGACTTGATCAGCCCATTGATGGACCTCGGACATCGCCCACTTCCGACTCGGTGACGGCTTTGACGACTGTATCGCTTGTGCTTTTGGTTTGCGCACTTGGTCCGGCGCACTCCTCGATCCAGATCAGAGGACGTCTCCCAGACCGACGGAACGAATGACTCCCACCAGAATGCCACTAGTTCTTTTTCTTGTCAATGTCCTGCTGCTTGCACCGGGCTTGGTTCAAGCCAGCAGTGCATACTGGGTACAACCCTCGACAAAATGGTGAGTTCACCTGGACTTATACCGACCAGCACCTTTCATTGTTGCCTAACTCTTTTTTTGTGTCCAACAGGCTCCAGATAGACGGTACCTGGTCCAGTTTTGAGGTGACCCTCGGTAGCCCCTCGCAAGCAGTCCAGCTCCTTGTAAGCACCGCCTTATCAGAGGTCTGGGCCGTTGGCAAAGGGGGCTGCCAGCCCAACAGTAAGTAGGCCAATCCAAGTCCTCATCTCGCAATGCGTTGTGTGCTTGTGCCATGCTTTGCTAACCAACTTTATTGCATCAGATAACGCGTGCGCTAGCGCCAGGGGGAACCTATACAATGCCTCAGCATCTACAAACTATTCACCGCTGGGTGCCTGGAACCTGGGCTTGGAAACGTCGGGTCGCGGCGGCAATGGTAACTACGGTCTGGACAAATTCGACTTGACCAACCACATCAAGGGCAAGTCCGTCTCCATCAGCAACGCATTGATAGCCTCCATCAACACCACCGAGTACTTTCAGGGCTACATCGGCCTCGGAGTCATATATGGACGCTTCGGCAGCAAGGTGACGCCTCCTCTCATCCCTCAGCTCACCCAGGAGTACGGTCTCATCCCAAGCCACAGTTTCGGCTACACTGCCGGCGCTTGGCATATCAATGGTGGCGTCCCCGCCTCTCTGGTCTTGGGAGGCTACGACCCTCTCAGGTTTGACAGCCACAATACTGTCTTCAACCTGAATCCCGACACTCGAGTTCCCTCGGTTCGACTCCGCGGAATCAGCGTCAATGCCAAGGATGGCAGTCCGCAGTCAAACTGGGATGGCAACAGCCAACAGTCCTTGGTGGCAATGGACGACGGTTTGGTTGCCACCATGGATTCATCCTTACCCTATTTGGTGCTCCCGGGCCCAATCTGCGATCGCTTTGCGAGTGTCCTCAATCTCACCTACAACAACACGCTCGATTTATACTTACCCATTACCAGTGACAACGCCACGGCTGCTGCCAATCCCTTCCCCCGGATGGATCAACTCAACTTTACATTTACCCTATCGAGCTGGGATAACAATGACAGCATGGGGAAGCCGTTGGAGCTTCCCGGGGTGGTCAACATCACTGTATCGGGCCAAGCTTTCATGCAATTCCTCTCGTTTCCGTATAGGAACGCCATACCGAGGGATGGCGACAGCATCGCCTACTTCCCCTTGCGTCGTGCTCAGAATGTCAACGATATTGTCATCGGGCGAGCCTTTATGCAGGAAGCATACATGATCACAAAGTACGAAGAGCAGTCCTTCTCCATTTACCAGGCTCGGTATCCCCCCAACGCGGCAAGCAACTATTCGGTCCAGTCCATCAGCCGCCCCCTGAACAGCGAGTATCCAGCATATGTACCGAAATCCCAGACTGGCATCAACTTGACCCCCGGGCAGACGGCAGGGGTGGTCATTGGTGCCGTCGGGGCTTCGGCAGCTCTTTTCTTGGGACTTTGGTTCTGGCGAAGGCGACGGATCAAGGCGGCCATGGCAAATGCTCAGGCCGAGTGGGAAAAGTCCGATAAGCTTGGCCATGACGGCGGGTCAACACTGGGCCCCAGCCCCGAGAAACCTACGAGTCGGGTCGCCCGCATCATAGCCTTCCTCACCGGTCGTCCGAAACCCAACCAGGAGGCCGCTGCACCAGCTGCAACAGCTCCCCCATTCCACGAACTCGATGGCTCCCGAGAGCAGCCTGTCGAGGTTGCTGCCGATGCGGCGCACGAGCGCTATGAGATGCCCGCCTCTATCGCTCCTGTAGAGCTGGACGCGACCCACGACTTTTCGGCCACAGACGACACCACCGTGCTGGGGACCGAGGGATCTGAGCTGACGGCGCTGAGCGAATACGAGATCACACGAAGGAAGATGCTGAGGCAGCTTCAGGGGCCACTCCCTAAGTATACCCCACCAACCGTGCCCATTGTCCACGTGGGCCACCCGAGCTTGGACACGGCAATAGAGACAAAGTCCATCCAGGATGTCAGTCCCGTTGCGCACTATCGGCCTGGGGAGGAGAACCCTTCGCCCACTATTTCGGCTGCGTCGTTGGGAAACAACACAAATTCATTGCCCTCACAAGCACCGTCGCCAATGAGTCCCAACCCGGAATGGGGCACGAGGTTCTTGGACTTGCCGTCGCCCATAACGGTGTCTTCTACCGCGCAGCTCCCATTGAGGCGGAGCGGGTCTGCAGTCACTCCCAGAGAACCCCAGCGATACGACGGTCTCGGTCGATCTGCGTCCACCAGCACCAGCATCTACCCAGCGACACCCTACTCGGCCAAGTCTTCCGACATGCTTCTCAGCCCATCCAGCCAACGCACGCCGATTGACGACCAAAGCGAGATAATCTGTCTCGGCCCGCTGCCGGACAATGTCCTCCTACCGAACCAACAACGCCCGATACCGCGGGATCACCTTACAATACTTCCATCAGACAGCGCCAGCCAGGGGCCCAGGTCTAACGTCAATGGCGCCATGCCGAGCTCATCTGGCTTGTGGGCCACGCCAAGGTCCCCCACGACCCCGGTTGTCCCATTTCATCCGGCGTCCCCGCCCAAACACGCTCGCCACGGCCTGCGGATAGAGCCGCCTACGTCCTCCTCATTACACTTTAGGCGGGAAACGAGCCGTTTCTCCGTCGACTCCTTGGGCAGCGACTTCACCGTCAACGAGGGAGGCGTGGCGGGTAGCGCCACAACGCTGCAGACCAGCAGTCGAAACGCCAGCGCGGATGAGGTAAGCCCTCAAAGCGCGAGCAGTCCGGAACGCATCGAGGCTGCTGCCGAGTTGGTACACATACCTCAGGTCTCGGAGCGACGCTTTAGCTGGGAGGATGAGAAGAGATTATAATGTGCGCGTGAGCCCCCTGCCGGGTAAGGGGAGCATACGATGATGCAACTGTCAACTACTATCAGGGCCTAGTCCCGAATATTTTCCTATCTTTTTGTTAATTTTTCATTGGTCAAACCTGGGCTTTTGGAGTATCTCGGCCTAGGCTGCGCGACTGGCTTCGTATTTTACGACGACAATCTTTTTGGTATCAAACGGTTTTTATGGGAGGGGGGGTTTTCATGCAGCGATGTCTTCCAGCTGCCGGTATAGTTGCGAAAGATGGAAAAATTGTTATTGTTTTATTTACCTAGATAGTATGGACTGATTCAAACACGGTTCCTGACTCTATCCAAATTGTGGGAAATCACCACGTCTCTTGCCATATTTCAACCTTGGTGGCGAGGTACTCTTCCGCCTCGGTCGCGGTCGCGCACACGCCGCCGGCTACGAGGGCATCCCCCAGCGCCAGCCTGACGGCCTTTGGCATGGTTCCCGAGCTCCCGCACACGCACACAGCCGCACCGTCGCTGATCATGGCCGCGACCTTGAGCGCGTGTCGCCGGATGTGGTGCTGCACGTAGTTCCTGCCGGCCTCGCGGCGGCGGAGCACGGCGGCCTCGGACGCGTCGACGCCCTCAGCCGCCGCCGCAGCCAGCGCGGTAGCACCGTCCGGAGCCACTACTACTCCTCCAGCCGCCGCCGCCGCCGCCGCAGTTGTGCTTTCCTGGAGCAGCGCGTCGGCGTCGCGCGAAAAGGCCGGGATCACGGTCAGGCCGGCGGGGGAGCGGCGCCACTCGTCGGAAAAGTGGTAGTCTGCCCTGCGGTTGCGGCAGCCAAAGAAGAGGAGCATCTCGCTGTTGCTGTTGCTGTTGCTGTTGCTGGTGCTCTTGACGCCGTGTTCGCCGCCGCCGCCGCCAAACAAGTCGGTCCGCACGTGGTGCAGCATCCGCACTGGTGCGACGCCTGTGCCTGTCGCGACGGCGACGACGGGCCGGGCCAGGAGGTGCGACATGCCCGACCCCTGCTTCAGGCCCACGCTGATGCGCGTTCCGGGCCGCAGATTCTTCAGGTAGCGGGAGCAGACGCCGACGCGCGGCTTGCGGATGATGGTGCGGTACTCTACCATCGCGGCGAGGATCTCGATTCGGATCCTCCCGGGTCTTGGGCCGGTGCTGCTGCCGTCGCTGCTTTTGCTGCTGTTCTGGTCGCCATCGTCCGCATCGCCGGGGACGTCGAGGCGCGAGCCGCCGTTGGCGATGCTGAACTCCCGGCCGCGCATGACGGGGAACACGTCCACGGCCGCCTCGGGCGGGATGCGGACGGAAGGGAAGTCGCCGAGGACCTCGAGGATCGTGCGGCGCGGGCGGGCGGCGTAGTCGTAAAAGTCCTGGGAGCCGCCGGGGTCCACGAGCTCCTGCAGCCTCTCCCTCTGCTCCGGGTCCGCGGCCGCGAACAAAAGCTTCTCGAGGAAGCCGCGACGCGGGACGGCGGCGATGTCCAACCCCCGCGTCAGCACGTCGCGCAGCGTCCAGCCCCCGCTGCTGCTGCACCACGACAAGGCCTGCGGCACCTTGGCCGCGGCTATGGGCCGGTCGGCGGCGTCGCGCCACCCCATCCGGTCGATGAGCGCCTGCACGTCCCCCTCGTCATTCCTGGGGTAGACGGTCAGCGTTGCGCCGGGCTGCAGCGGCTCCGGGGGCCGGGCCAGGTCCAAGGCGAGGAGGCGCACGTCCTGCTGGTGGTCCGCGGGCGTGACGCGGGAGACGCTGTGGACCGTCGCCTCGGCGGTCTCTGGTATCGGCAGAACGTGCGATGGTGGGTCCTGTCCGCCTGGTGCGTCCGAGGCGGTGGCGGCGGCCCGTGGTGAAATCGCCGCCTTGGTGTAGTCTATTGACAGCGAGAACCGGGCCGGCAGCGGCTCGTCGTCTGCTATGGGCTCTACGGAGCTGGGGAGGGGGTGGTTGGAGGTGATGTGGGAGCGGAGCTTTTGCTTCCATGGAAGATAGACGGTGTCGATGCTACAAGCAAGTTGGGCCCAGTTGTTAGTTAAGAGGGGGGGAAGAGGGGATGAGAAAATCCCGTTGGCGCAGTAGCCTAGTTGAGGAAACTTGCCCATCATCGTGTCGTTCGTCTCCCTCACCAACCTCGAAAAAGGATTGTGCCCCCAGCTGGACCAGTCGTTTTGACAGCTTCCGCGCTGCCCAATTGTATCTAATCACCGAGAACACAGAAGGGGAAAAATGGTAAACGGGTCAGAGCGAAACAAGATATTGAATTCGGACCAACCCTTAGAAAACAAAAAAGACCACAGATAGCTTGCTCACTTGGGATAAGAACTGTCGCCCAGGCCAAACGTGGTGGAGCTCAAGCTTGACAGGCAGGACGGCGGCAATTTCCTCCGGAGAAGACTACGCCAGAAGCTGTTGGCATTCCGCGGCATGTCGCCCTGTCCAGTAGTGGACGTCACAAAGACGACGAGGCGGTACTGCAGCAGCTCTTTCTACAATGATGGCGGGGGCATGCCACTATATCCGTCAGCCACGATAGTCCCTATCGGCGTGGGAAGACAAGACGGGATGAGGGAGGGGGAGGGCACTTGCAAGTCCGACCCGATTCATTTCCTCGACGGTGGTGTTGAACCTGAGCCGCTCGAATGTGCGACCCAGGTCCTCTGCGATGTCCTGGGCATTGCCGGTCTCCGAGCCGTATATGACCAGGGCATTGCGATCGGGCGGCAGCGCGGACTCGACCGAGTTCGCGGTGGCAGGCGGCTGACTTGTCATGGCGGGGGACCCGGGTCGGGTTTATTTGTAGCCACTGGTGGGGGTGGAACAGAGCGGCCGGTGGCCAACACTTTTTATTTTTATTTGTCGGTGCTGATACACGTCGTAGTTGGACCCGTCAATCGGTGTATTTCCAGCTTTGTTGTGGTTAGGGTTTAACAGTTTCGCGCGCTAATATACTATCATTCATCTTGAACTAGGCACTACTGACAGGTTTGACAAGTTTGACAATTTATGAATGACAAGTCGGTCCGTTGGAAGCCGATTTCTGCGGTCTCGGTCTACCTCGTACCAAGGCCCGGCGCGGGGCCAGGAGCCGGTGCCGGTGCCGGACTCTACGCTGAGCCCATAAAAAATGAGCACACATTTTTTTTTTTTGTTGTGCAACAGAGCGTGATTTTGTTATAGTGCTTGGTTTGGCACATCGTATGATAGAAGACACGAAAACATGCATTTTTTCTCCCCCTAAAGAAACAAACCCCCGCCCCTTGCAATTAATTACCTTGGAGGCAATGTAGCACCTCTGCGAACACCTGCTCTCCTCTTTCAACAACAACAGTCCAGACAGCATCATCTGCCATCCGATGAACATACCTAGCAGCTAGTAGCGTAGCATTATCTGACCAGCATCCAAACTGCCAAGTAGACCTAATTATTAGTCTAGACTAGAATCAAAAGCTCTCCACATTGGATGCCTTCTAGAAGAGCAGCAAACGGGAGATTGCGCGTGTGCACGAACCCCCCCAATTGGCAACAGATTGCTCAAATAACGACAGGCAAAATATTGGTTGTGGTCATTTCACGGTTAAGGGGCTTGCACAAGGTTGCCCCTGCGTGAGAATACCCCTATCCCTACAGGTAGTCTAGTCTAGTCCTACGCTTTCATGTTTAGTATTGTCAAGTTTGGGAAACAAAATGATTACGAATACAACAGCGGAATGTTGTTTGTTTCCTGGTCTTTTTCTCAACTTGGTTGACGTGGGATAGGACACCAACAGCCCAGCCAGCACATTCCATCCAGTGCGTGCCAAGCAAGCATAGTCAGTCAGTCACAATTCGTCTTGGGTTGATCGTTCGGATGCAACCTCCGCCATCAACAGAACGCAAAGACCGTCTGCTCTCCAACTCGACATTCGGCACCTGGAAGACTGGGGGGTCTGCGCGAGATTTGAGGGCCATGATGATCAATTACAGCGAGGTGGCCTGTATGTGCCCCAGGGGGGTTATGGTTGCTATTATAATACAAGCAACTTTCACCCAAAGCATAACCCCGCAAACCGAGCTCAGAGCTTATAGTCGGTCAGTCGGTCGGTCAGTCGGTCAGCCAGCCAGCCAGTCAGTCAGTATCTTGCTTAGGTAGCTTGGGCAGTTTGCAGCATTCCCTGACAGTGACCATGATGGTCACAAGTAGAGTGTGGTGGTATAATAATGGGTGTTTCCCTTGATACCCAGCATGCAACACCCAACGTTTACTTGCATCAACCGAAGTGATGTAGTACCTCGTAATCAATATCAAATGCTCCTTCTTGCAACTGCCGGCGAGTCGTGCCCTCCTCTCTCTGGACTGCTCAGAGGAAGCCACGTTCGTTCTTCCCACTTGCAAAAATTGGAATAACAAAATCCTTTTTGGTGGAGGAAGGTGGAGCCCTATCGTGGCCTTGCTGCGGTACATTGTAGCACCCCCAATCATAAGTCGCCTCCCACCACAATTTTGCCGCACCGAGACTTCCATCCTTTGTATCCCATCAACTGCCAGGCAGGGCACCCCGACCCACAACGTCCCTCCCTTTCCCCTTTTCGCTTAATTTTCCCGAGCAGCAGCAGGGCAGTCAGTGGGAAAAAAAATATTTAGAATTTCATCGGCGCGCCTCCTACGGCCTTTGCCCTTTGCCTCTCCTTTCCCTTCCCCATCTTCCATCAGAACCAACCTCAAGATCAGCGAAAGCAATCTTTGCACCCACCCGCCAACCTCTGACCATCTAGGGCACCAAGCTACCCTAACAACTTCCCCCCGCTTTGTTCCAGAGTTATCTCCAAACTCAAGTCAACGTCGACTAAGAACAACCCGCCGAATCTTTTCGCCGTCTCCCATTCTCATCACCCAAGATGTCTGCTCCCGTTGAGAACGTTCCCACCACTGACGCCGCCGTCAACGACGTTGCCGCCACTCTGGCCGACACCTCCATCTCTGGCAAGGCCGACTCCAAGGCCAACGACGACAACCATGCCAGCGCTGTCGAAGGTCGCCGTCTCTACATCGGCAACCTTGCATATGCTACAAGCGAGGGGAAGTTAACCGAGTTCTTCAAGGGCTACCTTGTGTAAGTTGCCCCAGCAACTCGACTTCTTTTCTCTCTCTCTCTCATTAAATCCTGTCATGTCATGTCATCTCTCTACATATTATCCATCCTATACCACTCCCTATTTAACTAGAACTGTGCACCTCTCTTTGATCTGCCCATCACCCACACACCACCGTTGAAAAAAAAAAGATAAAATATCCCATCCATGACCGCGGCCTCACCACACACAGCCACAAAGCTAACAAATCCCCAGTGAGCGCATCTCGATCCCCAAGAACCCCCGCACCGACCGCCCCGTCGGCTACGCCTTCGTCGACCTCTCGACCCCCAACGAGGCTGAGCGCGCCATTGCTGAGCTTTCGGGCCAGGAGGTCCTCGAGCGCAAGGTCTCGGTCCAACTGGCTCGCAAGCCCGAGCCTACGCAGCCGAAGGAGGAGGGCGCCAACGGTGAGGGTGCCGAGGGAACTCGTCGTTCTCGCTCCACCCGTGGTCGCGGCCGGGCTGGCCGGGGTCGTGGCGGTGCCCGCGCTGGTCGCTCCGATGTACGCTTCAGATCCTCATGCTGCAGCAACCAGACAGATGCTGACTAAACTCACTCGCATAGGAGAACCAGGCACAGGAGGGTGCTGCTGATGCCCAGGCTACCGATGCCAACGATGCCGAGGCCAAGCCGCTGACGGACATCACTAACAAGGCGCCGGCTGACAAGGACGACAAGGCCAAGAAGGAGCCTCGCGCTCCCCGTGAGCCGCGGGAGCCCCGCGAGCGCCGTGAGCGCGGTCCTCCTGCCGACGGCATTCCTTCCAAGACCAAGGTCATGGTCGCCAACCTGCCCTACGACATGACCGAGGCTCGCGTACGTTACCCCTTTGAAGATCCTGATGTGACGAGTAGCTGCTAACGTGTCCTGAACACAAAATAGCTCAAGGAGGTCTTTGCGGCATACGAACCTGTTTCCGCCAAGATTGCTCTCCGCCCCATCCCTCGCTTCATGATCAAGAAGCTCCAGGCCCGCAACGAGCCTCGCAAGGGACGTGGCTTCGGCTTCGTCACCCTGGCTTCCGAGGAGCTGCAGCAGAAGGCCGTTGACGAGATGAACGGCAAGCAGATCGACAGCCGCGAGATCGCCGTCAAGGTTGCTATTGATAGCCCCGACAAGACCGACGATGACGTCGCACAAGAGGCCGAGGCTGCCACTGGGGCCACCACCGAGGCCAACGGTACCGAGAGCGCTGCCCCGGCTGCCGAGAAGCCTGCCGAGGCGGCTGCTACCCCCGCTGCTGCCCCGGCTGCTGCCGCCACCCCGGCTACCACGACTGCTTAGATTCGAATCTGAGCAACATGACCAACACACACGGTTCACGGAACGAGCTACCGTTACCCCCTTTCCCAGCCTAGCCCGGCCTTTGCCCGTTGTATTATTTGGCTACTCGTTATGATCACATTGATTTATCTCGGGGTTTTGACGAAACTTATATTTTTACTGCGGATATGACACGGAAGGAAATGTTGGGAGGCGGATAAAAAAAGGGGGACACTGGCGTCCATCTATGGATTACTTTTTACGATATGACATTTAGACCTCAGGACCCTTATCATTCGCTTGTCCGGCACATTCCCAAATAATCTGGCTTGGCTCTTTTTGCTGATTCTCACAAAAACACAACCGTTACATTGTCATTCAAAAGTTGCATTCAATCTCGCGAGGTAGTTTTGCGGGCAAGGGCGGTTAGGGATGAATGGGGTACCTTAGGTAGGGTACTTTCGTAGGCTAAGTGTACCTTATCAGCGAACTGCAAAATTCAACGCGTCGGGAGCAGCATAGCATCAAGGCGAGAACCAGGAACAAAGAAAAAAGAAAATCTTGCATCGCATATTCAAATCGTATAATGAAAAAGATCGAGACTCCTGAAGGGACGCGAATTCAGTTCTGGCGCTATGCCTATATAGAACAGCTGAGCCAGGCTGGCCCCCCGTTTGGGTCGCCACAACACATGGTGCAAAGCCTAGACC
>JASAOQ010000248.1:7514-27174 GCA_031306065.1 Pseudopyricularia cyperi | reverse complement strand
TCCCCGGTCGCTTTCCGCGCACGTCGCCCGACCGTCGACACGGAGCGCTCCGTCTCGCCACCAAATTCGGTCAAAGCCTTTGCCCAGGCGCGTAAGCGAGAGCGCGGCATGTCAATTTCGGAGTCTCGGCGCAACGAGGAGCACGACCTCGTCCGGACGGCGTCAGTCACCAGCCGCCATAGCTTTCGCAGCCGTCAGCCTACCGTGAGGACCGCGCCTGGAGATGATGCCTCGAGCCTGAGCACGAACAAGTCGGCAGAGGAGGACGTTTGCTTTCCCGTGCAGGAGGACCACATGGGTGACCGCCTGCACATTGACTTTGACTTCCTCGAGACCTTCATCCAGTCCGATTACGAACTTCAACAAGCCGAGAGAATCGAACGGCGCCCTACGCAAAAGGTCTTTACCGACCTGCGACCCTGCACGGCCACTGCTACCTCGCCCATGGTGACTTCTGACGGCGACTTCCTGGAAATGCCAGCCGACAAGAGTTCGCAGGAAGACGACAAAGAAGAAAACGGCACTGCAACCGAGTTCGAAAAGCCTGCGCCTTTGCCTCGGGAAGTAAACAGGTTCAACTTCTTCTCATCGGCATGGGAATCCACCATCCACGCCCAGTACTTTGGCGACTTGATTCTTCCGGGAGAGGACATCCGTGGTTTGTTTTCGTTCCCCAAGGGCGAGACTGACGGCGTCTGGTGGCTCGATGTCAGCAACCCCACTCCAGAGGAGGTGCGCGGCATTTGCAAGGCCTTTGGTATCCACCCCCTTACCATTGAAGACATCACAACCCAAGAGACTCGTGAGAAGATCGAGCTGTTCCCATCCTACTACTTTGCCTGTTTCCGCACGTTTGAGAAGGTGCACGATGAGAATGGCGACATCGAGTTCGAGCCCTTCTACGTCTATGTTATTGTCTTCCGTGAGGGCACACTTAGCTTCAGCTCCAAGTCGAACCTGCACGCCAGTCACGTCGGCAAAAGGATTGCTGCGCTGAAGGATTACGTCGCTCTCAGCAGTGACTGGATCTGCTACGCTTTGATGTAAGTTACTTTTCGTGCATTCTGCTCTTGATGGCGATGTTGGTTGAAAAGATGCAGACGTGGCTGACCGTTCCTCCAGCGATGATATTGTTGATTCCTTTGGACCTGTCATCTCAAACCTTGAGCAGGAGACCGAAGCCGTTGAGGACGAAGTCTTCATCGCACGCAGCGATGATATGCACACCTTTCTGCGCAAGATTGGCGTGATCCGCAAGAACGTAATGGCTCTGATGCGCCTCCTGGGCGGCAAGGCGGACGTCCTCAAGGGCTTCACCAAACGATGCAATGAGAACTACAAGGTGACGCCGCGCATGGACATTGGGCTGTACCTGGGCGACATTCAGGATCACGTGGTGACGATGATGACGAACTTGGGCCACTTTGAAAAGATGCTCTCGCGCTCGCACGGCAACTACCTGACGCAGCTGAGCATTGACAACATCACGCAGGGCACCAACACCAACAGGATGCTGACCAAGATTACATTCCTTGCGTCCATCATCGTGCCACTCAACGTCATCACGGGTCTTTTTGGCATGAACGTCCATGTTCCGTACCAGGAGACCGACAGCCTTGATGCCTTCTTTACGATCCTTGGCTGCCTTGGGGCCTTTGTGGTTGTTTGCTTGGCTATCGCGAGGAAGCTCAAGTACATATGAGTAATGATTGTTCTTTTGTCATGTTGATTTTTTCTTCTTGTCTTCTAGATAATGTACGGCGGGTGGCTACTCTCTGAGCGAGCCCAGGTGGTTGGTCTTGGTGGGAAGTATACTGTCCTTAACTTGGGTACATAATCTCTCACATTATAGTGATTGGGGTCTTTTTTCCCCCTCTTCTTGATTACTTTTATTTCTTTCGAATGAATACGCTGTGTCTATGCTAGAATTCGTCTATTTGTATCGAGAAAAGAAAACCTGCCCGTACCCTCTTGGTACGAGATGGCCTTCCTTGAACGCTGTAACTGCGATGCTGCATAATTAACGAACACAACCTGGTGGGCTGGCGCCCGAAAGCAAAAATGGGCAAAATAGTGGGTCCGTCCGATTCGGCCCAACATTTTTGGTTCGTACGGCGCAGCTTGTACCTGCGGATAGACAGCTCGTGCAGTTTAGCTCATCCAACGTTCGCAGTCTCGGAGTTGGAGCAGCACCAATTCAAGCTCCGGTCCGTCAAGCCCCCAAATTAAGTTCGCTGTCGAGCAATTGACGTCGAAAAACACTCCGTCCATCTTTCCCACTGCACCAACCTCAGAAATGGCATCGTTGGCGTCACTCGGCCGCCTCTCCGGCAGGGCGGGACGAGTTGGTCGAAGGAGATTGGCACAAGCCGCCGTTGCGCGACGAGGTATGCTTCATTTTTTTATTCTGTTCTATGTGCCGTCCCGTCTCGCCTCGTCAATGTCCGATTCGTCGCCGGCACATACCCGCAACAGCACCCAGCTGACCGAAAACCGCTCCCCGCCCCTTCGAACCCAACAGACTTGAGGACCTCGACGGCCGCCATGGCGGCCCAGAACTTCACGATGCCGGCGCTGTCGCCGACCATGACCGAGGGCAACATCGCGAAGTGGCGGGTCAAGGAGGGCGAGCGGTTCCAGGCCGGCGACGTCCTGCTCGAGATCGAGACCGACAAGGCCACCATGGACGTCGAGGCGCAGGAGGAAGGGATCCTCATGAAGGTCCTGCAGGGCGACGGCGCCAAGGCAATCAAAGTCGGCGCCCGCATCGCCGTGCTCGCCGAGGAAGGAGACGACATCTCCACGCTCGAGATTCCGGCCGAGGACACGGCGGCGGCGGACGACGCGGCCAAGACGGACGGCGGGAAGGGCGCGGAGCCCATGGGTTCCTCCACGTACGGCGGTGGCTCGGCCCCGCCGCCCAGCGACACGTTGCCCAAGCAGAAGCCTTCCAAGGCGGCCGGCGGTGGAAAGGCTGCCAAGCAGACGTATCCGCTGCTCCCGTCCGTCGCCCACCTCGTCAAGGAGAAGGGCCTCGACGAGGCGGCCATCGCCGAGATGACCCCGACGGGTCCCAACGGCCGCCTGCTCAAGGGCGACGTCCTGGCCTACATCGGCGCAATCAACAAGGAGACGCCCGTGGCCATGTCCGCCATGTTCGATAAGCTGTCGCACCTCGACCTGAGCAACATCAAGGTTGCTGTCAAGCAGACAACGCCGGTCAAGAAGCAAGAACCAGCAGCAGCAGCAGCCGCCGCCCCGGCACCCCCCGTCCAGGTCCAGGTCAGCCTCCCCGTCTCGCTCGACGCCGCCTTTGAGGCCCACCGCAAGGTCCACAAGAGCCTGGGTATCAACCTGCCCTTGGTCACCTTCATCGAGCGCGCCGCCGACATTGCCAACGACGGCCTCCCGCCCTCGGCGGCCACCAAGCCCACCGCCAACGACCTCTTCAACGACGTGCTGGGTCTCCGCCCCGCCGGGCCCGGCGCCTCCTCGCGCGGCCGCTACTTCCCTCTGATATCTTCCCCCGCGACCGCCGCACCGCAGTCGTCTAGCCGCGCCCGTCCTGCAGACGACATCATCGACATCCTCTCCGGAGCCGCCGTCAAGAAGTCAACTAGGCCGGCCGCACAACAGAAGCAGCCACTTGCCGGAGTCGATGCCTTTGGCGTCGACGCGCCGCTGTTCAGCCTGACGGTGCCCAAGCCGGAGGAGAAGCGCGCCAGGGTGTTCCTCGAGAGGATCAAGGTTGTCCTAGAGAAGGAGCCGGCGAGGCTACTGCTGTAGGGCCATTCCCAAGTGTCTTGCCTGATGTTTTCTTTTGGTCTTGGTCTTGCGCGCGCGCGCGCACGCGTGTGAAGAAAAGGCCCCATCGATCTTGTATCATACTGGAAGTAATAGAGCTAGATTTTCTACTAAAGCGGTTGGCGGATCTGAGATTTGGTGAATACGCAGTGTCTTTTCAGGTTTTATTTATCGGATAAGCATACGAGGTGCACAGGATCAGGATGAAGAACGGATCATGATGCATGATATCTGGCTGAAATTCTCAAGAAAATATGAAACCAAAAAGACAAGTTTCTGTCAAAACGAGGCCCACGCCAGTATTCGGTAAGGGCCCGAACTAACCGTACGAAAAAAAATACCACCTGCCATACCCAAACCATACCTACCATCATAGGACACGAACGAGACGAGAAAGAGAATACACAGATTCCGCCAATAATGATAAGCCGCACAAATCAAAGCTCGGTGTCATCCTCGGCGATCGACTCCGTCTCGCCTCGAAGAGTTATTGTTCCGTCGCTACCCTCATCTTCCTCTTTGATATGCGAGTCCATGACGACAGTGCTCTCCTGGGGAGAGATGTTCCTGTTGTCGAGACTGACCGACGTGCTCCGGCTCATGCTCCGCCTGCCGTAG
The DNA here is from genome assembly GCA_031306065.1 of Pseudopyricularia cyperi. Lineage (NCBI taxonomy): Eukaryota > Fungi > Ascomycota > Sordariomycetes > Magnaporthales > Pyriculariaceae > Pseudopyricularia > Pseudopyricularia cyperi. The sequence continues at coordinate 22,752 of JASAOQ010000248.1, read as the reverse complement.
CCGTCGAGCTGTTGCTGTTGCTGCTGCTGGTCGAGGTTGTTGACAATCTTGCCCAGGGCAACGTGGATCTTGTAGAGAGCGTTACGACCCGTCGTGTCTGAGATGAGTTGGCCCTCGACGGCCTCAGAAGCCCGCGCGTACGTCTCCCTGACCTTTTCCTCGGTAGATGCCGGTGACACGTAAAGCTTCCCCAGGAGGCCAACCACGATCTTCTTTTCTTCCTCTTTAAAGGGAGTCAGTAAGAAAAAACAAGGGGGCGGTAGCTCGACATGATGATAAAAAAAAAGAAAAACTTACTGCTGATGCTGGCACCAAGCTTAGCCAGGATGTCGCACGCAAAATCAAGGTGGATGTCGCCGTTGGTAGCCTTCTTTTCCACGTCACCCATGTTTCCAGCTGAGTAGCATTTTCGCGGGTCCGTCCAGTCCACCAAGCAGGCTCCGATCGTGGTCAGGCTGACCATTTCGTCGCCAATGTCGGCCTCATCGTCGTCGTAGCCTTCGCGCACATTGAAGAGCATGTGTAGGGCATCGAGTGCAACCGTCCGCATAAGCTCCTGGTTCTCGGCGCGCGAGTAGCAAAAGACTGGGAGGAAGTAATTGAGGGCTTGTCGTACACTCTGGTTTGCGGCGCTCGAGGGCTCGAAGTAGGCCACGACCAGTGTCTTGAGCAGCTCAGCCGACGCCTCCGGGTCGGTGACTACCCTACCCAACAGTAGCTTGGACACTGCAATCGTTGCCGCCGCTTGCACCTCAGGTGACTTGCCGGCTCCTCGCAATGCCCTTACATAGACCTTTTGCAGAGCCGGGTTGGCAGAGAGAAGCTGAGCGCCGTGGACATTCAAAATATCGGTAAGGATGTGAAGGGCCATAATCTGAAGCTCTGCGTGACCCTTGCTGAAGAAGGTCATGAAGAGTGTAAGGTTCTCCTCGGCGAGAGACCGATCAAGCAGGGAGCAAAGTCCTAGGCAAACCAGACCCCTCTCGCGGACAGGAACTTCGTGGCTGCGCACTGCCGGGACGACGAGGTTATTGAGCATCGAAACAAGGGAGTCGTTGGACTGCAGACTTCCTAAGACATTGGCCAGCATGCATTGCACAATGTGCAGACACTTCATGTTGACCATAAGCTCCTTGATCAGCTTCTCTTGCTTCTCTTCCTCGGACAAACTGGCGTCTTTGTCTGCCTTGCCGCCTTTGGTGGGCGTGCCGTCTCCGCTGACCTCGGACCGGGCGGAATGAAAACTTTCATCCTCGTCGGCGCCAATATCATCAACGATGGTGTCGTGAACATCAGCCACAGCCTCAAGAACCACACTGACAAACTCGCGTTCGCCGGCCGCGTCTGGCGCGCAGATATCGCGCAGCACGTCTACAGTGAGCTTGGTGACATCGTCTGGGAGTTCTGGGATTGAGAGAGCTTGGCGGAGCAGGGCAAACATCTTCCTACGACCGACCTCGTCCGAGTAGTCCAGAGTGAGGGCAATTTGTAGCAGCTGCTCAACAATGAATTCTTGCTCGACGGTATCTTCTTCGTCCTCGTCCTCGCCACCCTCTTGCTCCTCGACCCTTTTAATGGCGTCGATCAGAACTTTGACGTATCGCTCTAAATAGAAAGCGAGTTTTGTAACCTCGGGCAGCTTCTCCTCGACCAAGGACTCGTACCTACCGTTGCCCTCGGTTCGGCAGAAGTGGTTGAAGCTGCGGGCAATGAATACCGCCTCAGCCGATAGTGTCTCCCAGAAGTTCTCATCAAAGCACACCGCGTCGCGGTAGTCCGGCCTTCCCTCCCAGAAGCCCTTCATGGCCTCGAGCGCAACGCCATTCTCGACGCCCGAGTTAACGACGTCGATTCGCTCCAGCAGCTCAAGAAGCCCATCAAAATTGGGGACAGCGGGCTGAGTTGACTGGCCCTCCTCGGCCTCCTCGGGCGGGCCGACGCAGTCCTCAATCCAACGCTCGCGGAACAAGCGGCCCGCTGCCTTGCGAACGCCCTCGTCCCTATCCCGAAGGCCCCACCTCAAAAGCTTTTCGCGCATTGAGAGTGACAAATGTCGAAAGTCTCCCAGGGCGGGCAGAAGCCGCGAGTAGACGGCGCGCCTTGTCAGCGCGTCCGAGTCCCGCGCCCTCTCAAGCAGAAAAGGCAGAGTGTTGGGCAAAATTGGCAGGTTGACCAGCAGTGAACGTCGCACGTCGGCACTGGGGTCATTCTGAAGAACCTCGAGCAGTTTGGGCAGCAGCTCGGTGCTTGAGTCGTCATCGCTATCATCCGAGTTTGGCTCGGCTTCAATCTGGTTTCCCGCAAGGCGTCCTAGTCCCAAGACTGCTTGAGCGCGAACCATTGCTTCCTTGTCTCGAATCCTCTTGAGCAGCCCGTACCGCAGCTTCTGAAAGAGGTCGTCGTCTATGGCGTCAAGTGAGTTGATAATCTGGGAGACAAGCTGAGTGCTTCTGTACCGGACGTATTTGTCCTTAGCTGATAGAAGTGGCAGGATAGTATTCATGAGATGACCCATCAGCCTTGTTGTTGGCGTCTCTGGCATGGTGCTCGCGTCTTCGTCCGCCTCGCCGAGCAGCTCGTTGTCCTTTGCGATAGCGTGCTGCAAGAAAAAGGCGATAAACTTGACAACCTTTTCACCTGCACTCTCCGTCTTCTTGACAGGCATGACGCGCAGCACACACCTCCCAACCTCTGCATTGAAATCATCTTCGTCAAAATCGGACGCGGCCGCCTGTTTGCTGCTAATTGGCTCGTAACAGCATGCCTCCTGAATCTTACGGAGCGTTACTGAGAGTTTTCGATGCGCCGCGGTCGTGCGCTGGGCCTCGCGGAAGACGGCGGCGACCTGGTGGCGAAGCGCATTGTCCGGCGTCTCTTCAGGAACGTCGATACTAGTTGTGGTTGCGCGCGATGCCCTCGGGTTCAGGGTAGCGGATGATGACTTGTGCGAGACCCCGCTGGTCCGCGTCGATCGCGTAGATGCCCGCGCAGGCATCAGACGGGTGGCTGCGATTTATTACTTGTATTGGATCGTTATGTCTACTGTTTAGACTAAGCTGGTCGTTTGCCTTTGTATATTCCTGCAGCGGCACGCGTGGATGCTGGTTTTAGTAGCTGTACTCCGTTAAAGTCGTCTGCTGGTTTGGAAAAGATGCTGGGATGTTATTGCGATGCGTTCAGTAGTCGCCAGCACGTGTGCAGCTTTAGCAGGTCTCTACCGGCGTCGCAACGAGAATGGCATTAAGGGTACAATGAGTGTTTGTCAACAAAGTCCTCTATTGGGACTAGCGCCTGCGAACTGCCCCTCGCTCCCTGCCAAACCGGACGTCCAGGTCCCAAAAACCCCCACCTCGCACGTGCTGATTGTGAAACTTGCAGGCTTATCGCCAATTGGACCCACTTCCCAGGGAACTTTTTTTTTTGCTGCTCGCGATATGAGGGTGTAGGACCTCTTTCAACGAGATATCATGGTGTAAAAGTCCACACTGCGGACAACACCGCACACTTATACAAACAATACACACCATTGAAAGACATATTCGACAATGGCCAAGTCTGGCAGCCAAAAGAGGCGCAGGGAAGCGGAGGCGATCCAGGAGCAGGCAATACTCGCTTCCGCCACAGAAGCGTCAGGACCCAGCGCGGCGCCACCGACGAAGAAGGCCCGTGTCGAGGAACGCCGGTCTCTCTTCGTGCGATCTCTGCCGCCCAGCGCTACCAGCGAGTCCTTGACCGAGTTCTTCTCGCAGCACTTCCCTGTCAAGCACGCCACCGTCGTTCTTGACCAAAAGACAAAGACCCCTCGCGGATACGGGTTCGTCACATTCACCGATGCCGACGACGCGCTCCAGGCCAAGGAGAAGTTCGACAACCAGCTGCTCGACGGCCGTCGTCTGAGGCTGGACATTGCCGAGCCAAGACACCGTGCCGCGACCAAGGCCGGCGTGGCTGTCGAGACGCCCAGCGCGGCAGAGAAGAAAAAGAGGGAGGAGTTAGAGGCGGAGGACCGCAAGCCGCCCAAACTGATCATACGAAACCTACCATGGAGCATAAAAACCAAGGAACAATTATCTGCGCTTTTCCAAGGCTATGGCAAGGTCAAATTTTCCGACCTTCCCAACGAAAAGGGCAAGCTTTCGGGGTTTGGCTTCGTGACTCTTCGGGGAAGGAAGAATGCCGAGAAGGCAATTGAGGGTCTCAATGGCAAGGAGGTCGATGGGAGGACCATCGCAGTTGATTTTGCCGTCGACAAGGCAACTTGGGAAAAACAGCAGCACAAGGGCGACATCGATGATGCCAATACGCCCAAAAGGAAAACCAAAGAAGCCAGTGTCAAGGAGAAAACGGCAACTCCAGTCAGCCCAAAGAAAGATAAACCAGCGGGAGGTGACGATTTTGACGAGGATGAAGATTTGAAAAATTTCTTTGCGAGCCAGGGCGACAACTTGGAGGACGAGGACGAGGACGAAGATGATGCCCAAGATGATGATGAAGATGAGGATGATGAGGAGCGCGGAGCAAACGTGAGCAAGGACGAAGAAGATAATTTGGAACCGGCCAAGCCCAAAACCGAAACGACAGACAACTCCAGCACATTATTCATCCGAAATTTACCTTTCACCACAACTGATGAGCAACTCAAGGAGCACTTTACGCATTTCGGCGCTGTGAGGTATGCTAGAGTCGTCATGGACCACGCCACCCAGAAGCCGGCCGGCAAGGCTTTCGTGTGCTTCTTCAATGTTGAAGACGCAGAGCTGTGCCTTCGCAATGCGCCCAGGCATCAGCCTGCTCCCACTTTGACCAAGCACTCGGTCCTTCAAGATGAGACAGTGGACATTGAGGGCAAATACACAATTGAGGGCCGCATCCTGCACGTCTCCAAGGCCGTGAGCAAGGGGGAGGCACAACAGCTCACATCTGAGGCTGCGGCCGCTCGCAACTCGGATGAAAAGGACAAGAGGAGGCTGTTTCTGCTCAACGAGGGTCAAATACGCCAAGACTCGCCGATATACGCTCTGCTCCCCCAGTCCGAGATCCAGCTGAGAGAGGCCAGCGCCAAGCAGCGCAAGAAGATGATTGAGAGCAACCCCAGCCTGCACCTGAGCCTGACGCGGCTGGCCATCCGCAACATCCCGCGCAGCATGACCTCCAAGGACCTCAAGGCTCTGGCCCGCCAGGCAGTAGTCGGGTTCGCCACCGACGTCAAGGAGGGCAAGCGCCAGCCGCTGTCCAAGGAGGAGTCGAGGCGTGCCGCCAAGACGGGCAAGGAGGCTGAGCACAAGCGGAAGCTCAAGAAGTCCGGCGTCGTGTCGCAGGCAAAGGTCGTCTTTGAGAGCAAGGACGGCTCCAAGGTAGCCGAGCCCAAGAAGATCGACGAAGGTGCCAAGAGCAGGGGTTACGGCTTCATCGAGTACTCGTCTCACAGGTGGGCGCTTATGGGTGCTCGCTGGCTGAACGGGCGCTCAGTCGAGGGTGGCAACGGGAAAAAGGCCACGCGGCTCGTCGTTGAGTTTGCCATCGAGAACGCCAACGTCGTTGCTAGGCGGACCGCCGCTCAGGAGAGGGCCAGAGGAATAGCTGGAACGGCTGCGGACAGGGCTGGGCAGAAGGCTGGCGACAGTAATACTAGGGGTGCTACTAGACAAGGGAAGCCTAGAGAGACCGTCAAGGGGGAGGAGGAGGAGGAGGAAGAACAGCCTATGGATGGGGATGATGGCAAACCTTCAAAGACCTCTGGTAAAAAGTTGGCCATGAGACAGCAGATAATTGGTCGCAAGAGGATGATGCGCAAGAAGAAGGCAGAGGTACGAAAAGGGAAGCGATAGCCACGGCAGCTAAATAGCTAATCTAGACAAGGTGTTGTCCGATGCCTTTCGACCAGGCCGAAGTGTACCATCCTCCAAAACCGCACCGTACCCACGCTTTCTATCTTGAATCCCATCATGCGCAAACTATCGTACGTGAAATCCGACTGAATCAAATACTGTACATTCCCTTTCAGTAGCGGATTAAGGAAGCAGAACGCAAGCAGCTTTTAGAGTTACAGCGAGCCCATCCAGTACAACAGCCCGCCAAGGCCGACATTAACCAGCAGGTGCTGACCATAGGTCCACGCCATGCAGTAGAGGTACTTTGGCGAGAAGACGGTCCAGATGAATAGGTGCGTCCGCAGCACGGTGCACGCGACCATGACGGACGCGACGCTGGCGCCGGCGAACATGGTAAGCACCGTGACGTGGCGGGCAAAGACCTGCGATGCCCCGGCCTTTCGCTTCCTGATCAGCAGCACGTTGGTCGCAAAGGTCCAGTAGATGGGCCCGGCCCAGTTGCCGACAAAGGTCAGGACGCCGACAGCGACGACGTTGAAGCCCGATATGCCGTTGTAGGCACTCGACAGGTCGATGGACGAGATGGAGTTAGTGCCGCCCAGGGCGAAAAAGGTGGCGAACTGGAGCAGGAGGGTCGAGGTGGACAGCTCCTCGGGCGTCAGGGGCTGGGAGCTGACGAACTTGAAGAGGACGTCGAGGACGAGGAACAAGGGCACGCTGGTGGCGCGGGACTGCGTCATGGCCAAGAGCGTGAAGAGATGATGCAGTGTCGCCGAGCCTGGATTCATCACAGGAGTTAGCGGGTGAGAGCTCATTCGGTGTGGTTTGCAACAGGAACCTGGACAGGAGAGACCCGGAACTGACCAGTAGCTTTCTTTGACCGGCCGATATTGGTGAGCATGGAGAAAACAACCCAGACAGTGCTCACAGCAAGACCAATGAACACAGCGCGAGCACGGGTCAGAAGTGATGCGTTTGCAGTCCAGTTGAGCACTGTCTGCGCAAATTCAGGCACTATCTCGGGAGACTCTTCGTAAGTGAAGGCCAACTTGAAGGACAGTGCAGACAGTGCAATCGCTGTCGTGGCGGTAATGTTAATCGGAGTCGGCAGCCCGTTGAAGCCCCTCAAGAGCTCTCGGTAGATCCAAAAGTACGTGATGAGAATTAAAAGCCAAAGGAATCCCGGGTAGGGCTGCAAGAAGATCTTGACGATGTCTGGATCACCCGCGAACTTTTGGCCCGTCTGATTCCAGCTTCGCAGCAGCCTCATGGCTAACAGGCCTACAGTATTTGAAATAATGTCACCGTTTGCAAGTCCTGCGTATGCGCTGTACATCAGCGGTGTCAGCAAATGATCCCTTTCAAGATCATCCGGTGGGAACGAAGGAACATATGGTGCTTACAAATTGACTCGTCTGAATCCAATGTACGCAAGCCAGGCAGTGGTGAACCAGTACCAGAAATGCTGTTCCTCCTCCACGTAGCTACTTGCAAACACCATGACGCCGTATAGACCCCTGATCAAAGCCAGGGGGGTGTAGGACCGCAGCCCATCGTCACCGAGCAAATAGGTCACTGCTACGGTAAGGCCAATTGCTGCAATGGTCATTGCCTGGCCGAGATGAAGTTTCTGCATGTCGTAGTTGCTGGCCATGCTGCTCATGATGCCCTGTGCTCTCCGAAGCCACTTTAAAGCCAGTTAGTATTGTTCCCAAGGGTCTTCTTTTCTTATCGAAAGCTATCTCCTCCGGAAACTTACATCTATAGTGCCAGGGACCCATTCGTCTTCAAATTGATGATTTGAAGTCACATCGCCACTCGCAGTAATTTGAATTCTCTTCCAGTCACAGGCTAACCTGCCAACGGGGGAGTCCTCGTCTTTGCAAATTTGCTCGAGGCCACTGGCTATGAACAACTCATCGCCATATGTAGCTTCAATGATACCGAGGATCTGACGGGCATTGCGGAGCAGCAGCTGAGTCTTGTCTCGGCCTAGGTTTTGGTTTTGTTAGTTTTGAAGAGCTGGCAAGACCTCCACGTCTGACGGGACCTTACGGGATGGCCAGAACTCCAAAAACTCGGGTATCAATGCGCCCAGATTATTCTTGGGGACTGGGAATCCAAGAAGGGCGCCCAACGTCGGGGCCAGGTCGGACTGCTCAACGACCGTGTGGTAGTGAAAGTCATCTCGGTATGGGACTGGGGCACTATAGCTGTTTCCCAAAGGTTTGAACTTTGGAGACAGAAAGACGAGTGCGGGGGAAGTCTCTCCAGGAGAGGATGCTCCATGGTTACCGGCGTCATTCATGCCGTGATCGCCACAAACAACCAACAGTGTTGATTGTAGACTTGGCCGAGACTCGATGGCCGAGTATATTTCCTTGATAATTTGGTCCATCTCGCGCTGCTTTGGAACCATAAAAGGGCTGTGAAGACTATTGTCAGCGATTCTGCACCCCGGAACCGGCCTCTGGGTGAATGTTTGCTGACCTCCGTGGTCCACCTTTGTGTCCAATATGATCCAAACCTAGATAGTGCAGGACCATGGTGCTCCAGTCATCGTTGCTGAGCTCTGAAGTAATGTGACGGGTAACATTGTTGTCAACCTCAGTGAAATCCTGGGATAACAAAGCATCAGCATGTACTCGTGCCTGTAACCGAAAGCAAATGAACAATTGTTAAGGAGCGCGTACGGCCACAAAAAAACTCGAAGTACCGTCAGCACGATCAAAGGTATCCGGAAAGAGCTTGAGCCATGTATCATCCCCATGCATAACCAGCTTGCCCGTCGCCTTGGCCTTCATCTGCGCGAGCCAGGTGTCCTGCGATGCAAGTGATGAACTCTCATCGCCCTCGTTGATATTGAGAATGACATCAAGAAATGAGGGGATAGACCCAGTGGTGATGGCCTTGATCCTCGGCATCGTCACCGTTGGAGAAGTTGCATGGGCCGTGAATGGGATGGCATTGCCATTGCGAATAAGCCTAGAATGGCTGGTCAGCTCTGGGTGCAGAATGCTCGCTCGCCCAGGGCCAGAGAACCGACTTGTCTGTGTGTCTCTCTCCATATAGGGACGCAGACTTTAAAAGGGGTTGGTTTCCCTGGATGGTTGACAACGGGTGTGGATGGCCCTTACGATTGCGTAAATTCGAACCCAGACTCGGGGGCAAACACAAAATCACTACAAGAACGGCCGGCCCGAAGACGGTAAGCGACAAGAACAAGTGCACTGCGAAGTGGTTGGCAAGAAAAGTCACCTTCTCAGTGCGTCCACCACCATAAAAACCAGCCTGTCAAACGGTGCATTGGGGGGAGGCCCCAGGTCCAGATCGAAATCCTCATATCTGGACAGCCCCGGCAGCAAGGGCTTGTACGGGAAGAAGCCCTGGGCAAAGATGGCAACCGCTATTGGAATGACGATGTTGGCAGCGACCAGTAGCAGCGAGGCCAACCTGGAACTCTCGCGATTTGAAGGCATGATTTGGGTTGGTGGCTGCTTGCTTGCGTATTGACTCGACTCCGGGCCAGGGCCGGCCGGGTCCAGCAAATTTATGCGTCAAATTGCTGCGTTTGTGAGGACCAAGGCGCCATTGAGTGAGACGAAAGCCGGTCTACGGCCGGAGAAATGCGAGATTGGATGAGAAATCCTTTGAGGCATATAGACAGATAGTCTTGTATGAGATTTCTGCCTTGCTGCGAAGAGCTTAATGAAAAGACGACCCGTTGTTGGAGAAGCCACTGTGCGCTGTTCTCTGTTGCCAACTTGGCCCCATATTTATTTGAACCATTCATGTTGACCCTTTATTCCATTGGCTGGTGGAATCAACCCGCCAAGGTTTGTTGGTCCGTCCCTTGCCGTTCCATGCCCGAGCCAGGGACAAAGATGAACAAGTTTTAAGAAATGATATTGGTACTCGTAGCGTTATAAGATAAATAAATGGGCATCAAAAAACAAACAGAATCAATCATTCAACATTTCCTCGAATTCACCTCTTCTTCTTAGCCAGCCTGTCTTTGTAGCTGGAAAACACTATGAGGTTTTTGGGCTTCTTGGCGCGCTTCTTCTCGACCCTTTTCTTGGAGGACGAAGTTTTCTTTGCCGTTGCCGCGGAACCAGAGTCCACCTCCATCACTTAAGTCCTCAGACGTCAGTCAGCACGTACGAGCAAAAATCGGGTGCGTTGTTGAAGCCGTAAACCAAAAGAGATGAACTGGTGGAGCTTACCAGTTGCCGTTGCCTCTTCGCCGGCATCCTCAGACTGAGCCTTGTCTGTTTCTACAAAAGGCGAAGGCGGTCAGCAGGCGATTATCATGTATTCAAGGGGCAAAATCTGAAAAAGACCGAAAACCAAAAAATAAAAGAGCAAATCCAAGCAGCTATGGTTTCTTACCGGGAGCAACATCCTCCATTTTGGCCTCCTTGGGCTGCAATGCAATCTCCATCAGCTTCGCAGACAGCCGCTCATTGCGAGCCGCTTCGACGGGACCAAAGACGTTGCGCTTTAGCCTTTGGTTGTTGGCCTTCCTGGAGCTGGCGCGCAGTGATTTCGCCATGGCTTCTTTGGTCGTGCTCGAGATTGAAGAACAAGCAGCTGAAGTCTGTCTTTGTTGCAGACTGAACAGCAAAGAAAATTGAGTCCTGTTTTTATGTTCGACTGCTCTTTAGAGTTAAATGAATGAGGCTTGATCAAGTGGTGCTTAGAGACAGCCCCGCTACTGGCACTGCTGGAAAAAGCGGCAGAAAAAAAAGTTCAAGCCTCCGCGATCAACGCCAAAATCTTTGGTGCGGATCAGACCCCCATGCAAAGTCCCACCGCGAACCGCGTCGACCAATGACGGCTCGAGTTGCCTCGACTTGCGCTTCAGCCTTGACGGGTGGTCAACGACGACTTCCATCATCGCCGCCTCATCAGCCTGGCCGCCAGCCATGTTTCCTCGTCTTCATGTTACCCCATGACGCCTCATTCTCGAATTCGGAGCGGTCAGAGGAGCACAACATAATGGTACGTGACATCGCAAACACCTCTGGGTTTCCAGATGGCTGTGATGCTCTTCCGCCAACGCCTTCAGCAGAGGCGTCCGCACGCCTTGCAGCGGGGCGTGGCAAGTGATGCATGCACGCATCGCAGCAAGCCATCTGCGCTCTTCAGAATCCGCCTACTTGCTTGTGGTTTTCTGCACCCATGTCTGTACCAACATCATATCTAGAGCTCTGCTAACAACCGCGTGCTCATACACAGATCAGTGCAGCACATCAGTAGCCTCCCGCCAGCCGAGCCAACCTGGCAACCTGGCAACCCGTTGCAAAAGTGCGGCGATACCACCGGATCAGCCCTAATCTACCGTCTTTCCACTGTGAGGTGCTGCTTGGGAGGATCTTAAACCTCTTTGGAGCTCGGGGAACCGTTCCGGCGGTAGAACAAAAAAGCGCTACGGCAGTGCGCAGGCTTTGAAACTCGGTTTTTCTACTGCTTCGCGAGTTAGCCGAGAGAGTCACGGTCTGGGGGTGTAGGCACTTGGCCGTGCCCTCGCGTGCTTCATATCCTCTTGGAGCCGCTTACCTGCCCCCCCCCCGTTGTTCTTGAGACCGAAGGACGCTTTGAGTTGGCGTAACACAAGCGAACCGGGTCAAATTGCGAGGGATTTGGTTCCCTTTACCTGTCCATCCGCGCAGGCAAGGACGGGAATCATCTAGATCTACCTTATCTAGGTAGACACCTTGCCTCCACTGCGATATCTTGCCATCGTGATAGGGCAGTTGGTCGTTCCTTCCTTTGACGGAGGTGAGCACAGTGTCCGCCTTTGGCCTGGGTACCTACCTACCTACCTACCTTTACCCTACCTTACCTTTACTCGAAGGCATATCCCTACCCTGCACTGCCGTTATCTGCTGAGGAAAGTGCTGGACCTACTTAGGTACGCTTGAGGAGACGCGTTTGTCAACCTGCAAGGGCTTCAATCATTCTGTTCCGTCAGTTTTAATCAGCATCACCAAACAAACCGCAGCCATGACGACGCAACAGCCCACCAAGGCTGAGATCCAGAGTCTGGTCAGCTTAATACAGAGCAATTCACTGCTTAACCGCCAGCTACAGTCCATCTGCCAAATTAACGGGTTGAAAAGCTCCGGGGTAAAAGCAGACCTGCAGCGCCGTATCGTGGAACGTAAGTTGACGTCTTTTCACACCTTGTTACCTTGCCCGATCATATCACGCACAACGTGCTGCGTCTCGAATGCACGCCAACTTTCTGGCCGTATCTTTTTGTTCTCCCCAAACTGGTCATTGCACTCGACCGCTTTCACGCGTCGCCGCAAGGGACGAAGCCAAGTTGCTCAAGTCAGAGATTTCTGGGGCTCGCCCTCCATTATCTTCCTCACTGTCCAGGCCTTGGCGCCTCGCCGTTATCACACTGACAGGGCCCGCATTGTTCAGTCATCTACCAATGCTACTCCGACCGCTACCGATTTCAGCAGATCAAGAGTAGCATTGATAGTGCGCGAGGCATTGCTAGCACGCCGTACCAAGCGAATTCCCACTCGCCTGCGCCTCAGGTCTCGGGAAATACCACAGCCGCTGCCCGAAACATGGCTCCGTATCCGCACTCATCGACGACGTATCCCGCCTCGGGCTATTCCGCCTCGGGCCACTCAAATAGCTACCGGCCCAACTCCGGGTTTTCTCACTATGCCAGCAGTACGGGCCAGTCTCCCTCACCTTGGCTTCAGCATGTCCTAACCGTACCGGGCTCAGGAGTTACTTTTAAGCCCAGTCCATTCTACGAGCCCAGAACCCTCCTATCAGATATGAAGGTGTGCGAAGGTGAGTCGAACCCAGGTTTCAGTTCATGTTGAATTCTTACTTTGCTGCCAATCTCCAAACACTGACTTTTGATCTCTGGCCAAGCCATGGCACATCACCGAAATACGATCACCTTCGCTCTCAAGGCACAAGAAATTTCAAACCACTTGTCTGACCCGTCCGTCAGGATATTGGTGTTCTGTTCCACGGCAGATACCGGCGTTCAGGACATCTCCTTTCCCTACCAGTCAGACCTCAAGGTCAACGGAGATGAAGTCAAAGCAAACCTTCGAGGGCTGAAAAATAAACCTGGTTCCACCAGGCCAGCTGATATTACTGACAAACTACGTCTCAAACCTGCGCCGTATATCAACAATGTCGAGTTCACTTATGCGCTGACCGACAAGGGACGTTCCCGATCCAAAGACAAAAAGACACAAGTCAGGCATACCCAAGTCCAGAAATACAGTTGATTTCTGGTCAAAGCGTTGTCTGGCTCAGGCGCGGACTTTGATGCTAACAGTTGTTTGCTTGTAGAGGTATTATGTTTTCGTCTACGTCTGCAAGTCGAACACAGCCACGGCGCTAGTGGAGAAGATTCGGAATGGCAAGAAGATCTCTCGGGCCTCGGTGATTGCGGAAAGTTGGTCAATTTCTTAAAAGTGATCTGCATCTGATCAAGATTTGGGAGCTAATGAGGTACCTGCACAGTTACCCGCAAGGCACAAGACCCGGACATCGAGACTACATCGGAAAATCTTTCGCTCAAGTGCCCGATATCGTATGGGCGACTGGATGTTCCCGTGAGATCCACGACATGCAAACACATCCAGTGCTTCGACGCCCTTTCATATTTGCAACTGCAAGAGCAGGGCCCGCAATGGATCTGTCCCATCTGCAATAAGTCCGCACCGTTTGAGAGTCTCGCTGTTGACGAGTAAGTCGGCCACCTGTGACTCTTTATCTCGATCTTACTCTGGTTGGCTAACGACAATGCTATAGATATGCTCGCGAAATTCTGGCCAAGACTCCGCAGTCAGTCGAGCAGGTCACTATTGATCCCAGCGGTGAATGGCGACTACCAGGATCCGACGTGGTTGGGTTGAAGGACGATGCCGCAAATGGGGTTGGCAATGACGCCAGCTATATCGTCGATGATGAAGTGATGTTGTCCGACATTAGCATATTCAGCGGCCGCAGAACAGTCACACCTAGTCGGTCGCTACAGCTTCCTAGCACCCCCAACACGGGAGTTTCCAGGGAGGGGTCAATCATGCCTCGTTCAGCAGCCTCGGCAGGGAACAAGCGTTCGGCGGCGGTCATAGATTTGACACTGTCGGATAATGATGAGCCCTCTGGCCCGCCAACAAAAAAACAAAATGTCAACGGATTCGGACACCATTGAAAATGTCAGTCATGGGGACTTCCGTCGCACATTGACAAACCGGTGCGAATCGATATGCATTTCAGACCAGCAGGTCTATCAACCAATGACGCTGCGGATACACATCTTTTTCCCGATCTTGAGATTAGCATTTTAGGCTACACGTTTATTTTTTTTCTACTTTTCGCTTTTTTCATCTTCGACTGGGACAGGCAAGGCGTTTTGGGGCTTGAAACCCATCTACATATGAGGGACGGTATGGAGTGATTAAGGTACGGACTTGCTAGAGAAGCTTGTCGTTTCTTGCATGCATGACAAGGGGAAGTAACCTGCGATGTTCCTATGTGCGTTCACCCTGGTTAGATGCATGATGTCGCTTTTCTTCAGACAGAAAGCGACGAAAATACATAGAGACTTGATCTCGGAGATGCGATGAGGCGCAATGCAGACGTGATTTGACAGCTCAAATAAAGTAGAAGAATACGTGAGGCGGGATAAGACTAGGACAGTTCAGTGAGTCCATGGGCAGAAGCCCCACCGGATTCGAGCCCCCCTAGGACGTCCTTAATTAAGCTTGGCATGGAAGCTAACCCGCCAAAGCTGTCCATTCGACAACCTCCACACCAAACTCTTTACACTCGAAACCAGAAATCGGAGTGCCACGGATTCGAAAACGCATCCTCCCAAGCGCTCGATCAGGAAGAACGGTACATCGCTAGCTGGACCAACGCTCGACACACGAAGCGGACAAGAGCAGTAGGGCAGCCACCTAGCCCGCACACCGACCCAGCAGCTCCCCGACGAAGCACGAGCAACAACAACTTGCCCTCCCGGGCGATAGCGAGCCTTGCGGGAACAAAAAAAGAAGAAAAAAGACACAACAATCCCCCCATTCAGCCCCCTTTCAAGATGTCATTCGACACGGTGCTACCGCCGTACAACGCTTCGGACCCGTCGGCCATGTTCTGCAGCTCGTCGTGCCTCGACTTCCTGCTCATCGAGCTGGTGCCGATGGCGTACCGCGTCGTCAACGACGTCGAGGCGGCCGCGTCGGCGCCGGGAGGGCCCAAGGCCGCCGCCGCGCTGGCGGCCCCGCCGACAACACAGGGGCAGCAGTCGTCACAGCAGTCACAACAACAAAGATCCGGGGCCGAGACGGCGAGGCTGGCGCCGCCGGGTGTGGTGCGTGGGATCCTGGACGAGGACGAGGAGCGGGATGCTG
>JASAOQ010000247.1:0-17520 GCA_031306065.1 Pseudopyricularia cyperi | reverse complement strand
GAAATAGGACGTTGTGAGGGTAGGGGCGAGGCCCGAGGAGGACTGGAGCACGACGGAAAAGGGGAGTGAGGGTATTAGGGGGGGGAAAGAAGAAGAAAAAAAATCGACCCAAGGGATCATTATTGAGGTACGAACCGAAGTCGACGATCCCCATTATTCAAGCTCTCATTTTCTCGGTTCGGTTCTTTCCCCCTCCAGCCTGCCACGGCTCCACGTAAATCATCACTGGGAACCCCCCCTGATGCCAGGGGGTTCTATGGAGTAAACAAGAGGCTTGTTGCAGTGTCGTAGGTAACATCGTTGGTGGCCGAGACGTGGAGAAATCTGCGGGGTTTGGCTTGGGTAAATGTGATCACGCGCGATGAGTTTTGGGTTGGGTTGCAATAGTGACGGGCTTCGTTCGTGAGGAGTTGATTGTTTGCCATGAGAGTACTGTAGTAGAGTGAGTTCTCCCTTATACACATACCTAGAAGAGATATTAAGAAAGAGGCAGTAAAAGATGAGGGAAGAGAGGTAGGAAAGGAGGCATTCAGAATCTGTGATGTACCAAATAGGGTAAGAGATTAATTAGGATGGATGGTCAAAAGACTTCTACGATAATTACACAAACAACAGAATAGGTAAAACAACAATGGTCTTACTCGCCTTCATGTTCCCTCCAGAAGCTGCCGTCAATATGTCTGTCCCTGGCTGGCATCATCGGCATCTGGGGTAGAAGTAAAGCGGCAGTCAGTCGGTCAACCGGGAGACAACAAGCTAAGGGGTTCCTGCTGAGCTGCTGGAAAGGGGAATTGTGCCGAAGCACTGGGGTAAGGATTGCTACCGTTCGCCACAAAAAAAAAAAAAGAAAAAAGAATATACGTGATCCCATCTCGCGTGGACAGTAAATTACAAGCAATGCTATAGCCTGTTCCCCTCGTAGTGCAGGGATACGGCGCCGGTTTTATTTACCATGCTCTGGGGCATTGCCGGCGACGACATGACTGGGGAGACACTCGCTATGACTTCCGTTGCTAACCAGTTATGGCTCGAGCACACACAACGCCTTGGTAGGTACATACGAGGTGGCTGAAGTACCTACCTAGTCAGTGTCAAAACCGAGTACGCAGTCTTGGCTTTGTGATTTTACGATGGACATACAGCAGGGGTTTTCACGATTTTTG
This sequence comes from Pseudopyricularia cyperi, assembly GCA_031306065.1. Classification (NCBI taxonomy): domain Eukaryota; kingdom Fungi; phylum Ascomycota; class Sordariomycetes; order Magnaporthales; family Pyriculariaceae; genus Pseudopyricularia; species Pseudopyricularia cyperi. The sequence continues at coordinate 16,357 of JASAOQ010000247.1, read as the reverse complement.
ATCAAATGTCAATACATGGTAAGCGTCATTCACGTCGACAATGCGATCCCAAGGCCGGAGGAGTTTCCATGTTGGGCCTGTTTTGCTATTCAGCTGAAGAGAATCACCCTAACCTAAAAGCAGACAGACCGCTGCCTTCTCTAGTGATGAAAAGGCCGTTTGTCGTCCTTTTTTTTTCCTTTTTTTTTTTTTTGTTCTACCGATTGTACAATCACTTCATACATACCTCGGGCTTACTCCGGCTATACAACTAGTCTAGTCTAGAAAAAAGTCTCCAATATCCCTCCTTCACGTACTCAGTACGCCGTCAAGGGCCCGTATAGCAGACAGAGTCAGTGTAAAAGAGGGTTACAAAATCACATGCCCCGGCTCCGGTCAACTCGGCTCCCTCAACGGGGTTGTGGGTCAACGTGAGTGCAAGCACCGAGCATTGCGGTCATTTTTCCATGGCATCGTGGAGACCTGTTTTGCTCGTTTGACACAGCAAAACTAGACGAGGTATATTGGATAATACTTATCATTCCTTACTAAAGTAGATGCCTACTCGTGAATACCCCGTCCATCGGTGCCTTTTCGAGGAATCCTTCACACTAGTTTGGACTAATAACCTAGACTCGACTAAAAACTATCCGACTTAACCGTTTTTTACTGAGTAATTAGCCCTTGTACTTCCCCCCGTAGAGCAGTGGTGCCTACCCCGCATCTTGACCTTGTTTCCCCACCTCACTCTAAAGTAGTACCCACTGTATTACAACTACCATAGTAGACTAACAACATTAAACATCATCTCATCCTGGCTTCCAGAAAATATTTTCATTGCCTGCTACTCCTCCTCGAGTCCTCCTACTACTACCATGCAACCTTCTCATGGCACGTTGCAACAGGAGCGGTCCCAAGTACATAGTATTTCTGCGCCATCCATCCCTCATTCATCGATATCCGCACGCATTTCACACGGTCCGACTCGGGTTTCCGGTCCTTTCGGCTGATGTGCGCGCGTATTCATGTGGTTTGGAGAAGCTGCGCGCGCTGCGCTCACTTGGGCTGGCAGATCTCGCCCTGCAAGGCCTCAAACCATTTGCCAGTTCGTTCGTTTGAGTATTATGCGTTGCCTGCTGACCCCAAGGCTTCTGGGCGCGTCTGTATATTCATCTATCTATTTTTGGGCTCAAGACAGGCACACCTTTCGTGCGGTGTCGCTCTTGCAGCTGCTCCAGTACTTGCCTCTGGCTGAGGTTATTCTCGCATCTCACAACCATCGACAGAGTAGACACGATGGTTTTTGACACGGAAAGCACTAGATGTCTGCCCGTCTAGGTCTACCTGCATAACACATCTCTCCCCTTCAGTCAGCGCTTGCCTCATTAGCTGCAGCCTAGACGTGACCGCCCACAAACGTCGGTACCACATCTTCGCACCCGTCCCCCCGCCAAAAAGCTGCCGGGCCTTAGCCTTGCCCACAGCCCAAAGCATGAGGTTTGCTAGATTCGGTTGCCGGATTCGATAGTGGTCGCCGCCGTGCACGCGCGCACGCCGTGTACAATTCTCACCCACCCACCCACACACACACACACACACACGCACGGAGGAAGATGTCCTTTGCTGACCGAAATCCCTATCTTCGGTGTTAGTTGGGGGCTGCTGCATAAGCCACTATGGTTCATGTCTGTCTGGTATTACTCCGTGCCCAATGTTGCTGGCTCGTTGGCCGGCCCCTCCGAGCTGCCCTTTATTGAGAAGTGCATGTCATGCCACCTCTGGCGAGCCCTTGCTTGTTATGTTGGTGATCTGTCTCTCTCGTGCGCTTGAGGTTTCTGATTTCTTTTCCCCTCTCTCTATCGCCATGCTTCTCGCCGCAGAAATCTAGAAACTGTAGCGATCGCGCGACAATATTTTGGCATTTACCCATGTTGTGCAGGAGTCCCGAGAGCTGACTCCTGCAGCTACCCGTCCAGGAGCCTGCCAAGATTCTCTACCTGGATCTCAACGGCGGGCCCGAAGCCTTCGAGAAAACCTTGGTTCAAAATTCGACAGGAATCCAGCAAGTATGCGACGAACATCCCCCATCCCGAGGCTGACTGTCTTCGTCGCTTGTCTCCTTGGCTCATTCATTCCCAGAGCCGTAGACGCCTCGCTACTGGGGAAACGAGAAATAGTGCATACAATACAAAAGGTGAATGTGGTCGAGTATGCCATTCTCGAAAAGAGGTCGTTGACCTGCCCCGTGGATCACCACTCCTGTCCGGCTTCTCTCGGCGGCGACTGCTGTCCTCAGCGATACGGATGTGCCACAGACAGCTGCTTCGTCACCACGGCAGGGACCGGCATGGCCTGCGGCAGGACCGGATATTACAACTGTCCCCTTGATGCCGGCACTGGATGTTGTCCTGAAGGTAAAGATGAACTACTGGCTTGATATAAATCGGTGTCGCGTGGCGCGGAGTCGCTTTTGCGCTTATCTCCCTGGTCCATACCTATATCCCTAATTCTACCTCCATGAATACCAATTCCCCGCGCGCGGACTAATACGCAACTTTCATCACAATAGGCTACATTTGCGAGAGAGGCGGCTCCTGTACTCCCCCGGAAGGCATTGCTTGGAGCATCGGCTGTCCCTCCAACAACTTCAAATGCCCCCAGTCACTAGGAGGGGGCTGCTGCCGCAGTGGAATGGCTTGTGGGAAGAACCTGTGCTATGCGACCACGCCCCAGACTTTTGTTCTCACCAGAACCCTGACCTCCGTCTCGGGCGACGCAACCTCCACAGTCACGACCACCATCACAACGGTATCGACTCCAGTTCCCTCACTGATCCCCACCGACACCAACGTTGGGCTTCCCAAACTCTACGTCACGTCAGTGCCCAAGATTCAACCTATCGAAATCTCGGAAGGCTCGAGCGGGCTCACCGGCGCCCAGATAGGCGGTATTGCGGGCGGCGTCGCGGCCCTGTTGGCCATCATCGCAGCCGTGACGTTCCTCATCTTCCGCCGCTTCAGGAAGCACGAGAGGGTCATGTCGGAGTCCACAGCCATCGGCACCTCCTCGGTTGGCGGCCGCAGCTCCAAGCCCGGAGGCAAGAGCGGCATGGTCCAGGTCCGCGTCACCCCGTACCCGGGGCCGACGCAGTCCACCATCGACGCCATGGAGTACGACGACCTGCTCCAGACCAGTGCCACCACGGCGTCGTCACCGCCGAACCCCTTTAGCCGCGCCGACTCAGACATCAGCTCGATCATGCCGCCGTCATCGCGGCCCACGCCCGACCCGCGCCACATGAGCGTCGACTCGTCCCACGCGAGCCAGACCGGCTACTTTGACCTGCCCGCTGGCGGCGGCTACGCGCGGCCGCGCAGCGGCGCTGGCATGCGCTCCACCATGGACTCGTCGGCGACGGGCGTGTCTACCGTGGCGGAGCTGATGGACGGGGCCCCTTTACCATCCGCCGCCGCGGGGGCTGCCGCAGCCAAGCGCAGCCGCCACGCGAGCAGCGCCAGCGAGATCTCTTTGGCGGGGAGCGTCGAGCTCCCCGCCTGTGGCGGCCTCGGCTCGTCCGGCCTCCCCGCGGAGCTCGGCCAGGGCCGGCAGGTGTCGGAGCTGGAGGCGGACGAGGGTGGCGGTGGCGCTCGGACGCGGTCCCAAGGCAGTAACGGCCCGTCCGGAACACCCGTCGCCCACCCGCCGATGGTGCACCAGCGGGGCGGCCAGCAGCCGCTCGGCGTGGTCAGCGAGAACGCCGATGTCTTGCACGGCTACTACGGCGCGTCGGAGCACACCGGACAGACGCAAGCAGGGCTGGCCTTGGGCCTGGTAATCAGCTCCCCGATAGAGACCTCGTTTCAGCAGGCAAGGCCGAGGGAGGATGGCTAACCGCGATGACTGGTGCGGTGGTGACTTTTTGGGCTTGATCCACCTTGGCTTCGGGTTCGACCGCATATTTGACTGTTGGGGGACCTCTTCTTGTGCTGACTTGTCTCCTTTCTTTCTTTCTTTTTTGTTTTCTTTTGTTTTCTTTTGTGTCAATAATTTACGATCAGCTAGGGTAAGATGTGCATATAACCAGGATTATATCAGTTTCGCGAAACATTTCCATATCATCAACATCATGAGCACACGAGTTTAAGCATGTTCTGGACTTTTGGACGGTATAACTGTTTACACCACGCCAGCCAAAAGGCACATTACTGTTTGTATCCATATCCACGGACCAGCGAGATAGGTAGAGAGGTGCAGATGACTGCTACGGCGGCAACGGAATTTGTTCCCCAAGCGAGTCCTACTAAGCTCCTTCATTACATCTTTTGAAAAATGCTGGAAATACAGTAAAGAATAGAACATGGCCAACCTAACTCCCATATAACGCCTTGAACATAGCACATAATGAGCAGCAGCAGCTCCATCCCATTCACAGAAAAACCCGAGCGGCCTGCGAACCACCCAGGGCTCCGATCAATCCCACCAAAATGTCCATCATTCCGGCCCAATGGATTTACACAGCAGCAGCTACAGCTTCTGGCCGCCATGCTCCACCCCACGACTCTTCCTCCAGTTAGTTGGCTAGCCTCCCTCCCCCCAGCCCCTTTACCTGCTCTCGACGGGCGAAGCCTCGTCTGCACCGGACGAGGCGCCGACGGACTCGGCCGATGATGAGGCAGGCGAGCCCCCGTCCCCCGCGACGACGGCCTCGTCGACCTCCATGATTGGATCCGGGGCCGGAGAGCGCCGGTAACCGACCAGGCTGAGGCTGTCGGAGCTGCGGGACAGGTGCGGCGGCGTCCTGGGCGGGCTGTCTGTTCGCCTGACGCCCGCTGCTGCTGACGGGGGCAGCGGCGCTCGGCTGCCGCTGCTGCTGATCTGACCGGCGCGTCGTCGGGGAGTGGTGGTGATGCCGCCATATGAGGATGCCGAGGGCGGTGACGAAGGGCTCCCCTGGTGACGGCTGCTCATGGACTGCACCAGCTGCGGCGGCGGCTGGTCCAGCGGGCACACGGGCACCTCGGACTTGCCGACCATGAGGAGGTCGTCGTCTGATTCTTGGACGTGTTTCGGTCCGACGTGACTGTTTTTGCCCAGAGAGCTTTGTCAGGATAGGTTCGGTAGGTGCCCGGGATGGATGAGAGGGCCGCAGTTGTAGGGGGGAGTTTAGACGTACACAAGCCTCCTCAATGTGCGCAACTTTGACTTGGGCATTTTCTTTTTCTGATTCTTTTGTTCAAGGGTCTGTAGGGTTTGGGAAAATAGGAGCTCGTTTCTCAGTCAATCAAGGATTAATGTACTACGAATGTGATGTGGTATGTGTATATCTCTCTAGAGACCAAAGAAAGTCGTTCTTCCTGATATCGTGTCTGTAGTCGCGCCTCGCGTCTTTTCTCTTGGTTCTCTGCGGCATGAAGGTTATCGTCTAGTGGGACACAAAGAAAAAAAAGGTGGGCGAGACATTTGGTGATGGTTTTATTCACACACAAGACTGGAACCACTTGGTATTGGTGGAGGGGGGATAGTCGCCCTTGGGTCTTCGGTCTATACCTATCCTGTCAAGCTTGTTGCACTTCTGGGGCAACATTCCAAGGGTGAGAATCAATAACGAACTAGCCAGGATTTTCCATTATAGGGAAACCCCAAGTGACGTTGGGAGTTGGTATGGGCTGGCTTCCTTTTCTCCGTTCTATGCCGCCCGCTCGGAGACTTCGAATGCACATCCAATTAAGGCAATCCGGGGGGTTTGAGGTGCGATTGAATTGCCGCCTTATTTGAGGAGCCCAGCTTTCTTGTTTGGAGGTTTGGGCCATTAAAAGGGAGTGAGATGCTAAGCTTGTTGTTTGGTTCTAGGATAACTTGGTGGTGACGCATGACGTCAGTAAAACCTCGACGATCCTACAAGCCGCCCCCAACCAAAACACCATAACTCCAGGAACAAGAACAAGCTTGAAGCTAGCTCTGGTGGATAAAGATCGATAGTTCGTTCCCAGCGTACCACGCAAAACAGCGTCGCATCCGCTTCCTTGAATAATGTAGGTAGGCAGGCTTTTCGAAAGCCAGTGCCAGTGGAAGTTTTCTTTCGCCCCCACACTGCCGGTCATTTGCCGTATACAGGGCCGGCGGCGTCACTTGTTGCCACGGAAGCCCGCTGGCAGTGGAAGCCGGGCGGGGCCGGTCCCGGGCCCGGAATGAGCGGCGGTGATCACTTTCTTGGGCAATTCTGCCCGTCACGCAGCTCCTCGGGATGATGGTTTTTGTTTCGTTTTTTCTTGCTTTTGATTGCGCCAAAGCTGTGTGACTTTTGCTCAGGGCGAATAGCCTATCACCTGGGCACCACATGATTTCAAATAAAGGAGGATTCAATTATTATCGAAGTACCTGAGGGATGGGTAGTAAAATGGGATGGGAAACATCTGAGCCGAAGACTAGCCTCCTATGAAAGAGTAACCAAGCTATCACCCTCGAATTTAGCGTCATCTACAAGATACGAAACTTAATTTTCTCACGTACTTGGACTGTCAACTTGGACAACATTGGAACAAGGTAATCATTGTCACAACAAAATGAGCTTGTCTATAGAAGGACTGATGTGATTTTGAAGTGAATCCCATTGTAAAATCCTAATTAAAATACAACCCCCACGTGTATGAGCGCCGGTTTACTTTTCCCTTCGTGATGTCATTACGAAAAAAAAATGGAAAAGAAAATGAACAATGAACAAAACTAGAGAGCAGCGCTGTGCTCTCAAACCCATGAAACCCAGCTGTGCTCAGAAAGGGACGACAGAAGATGGCAATTGCGAGTCGCTTAGTCGACCTCCTCGACCGTGGGACCGTCGTCGCCACCAGCACCGGCGGGGCCGCCAGCACCGGGGAAGCCACCAGGGGCACCACCGGCACCGGGCATGCCACCGGGTGCGCCACCAGCACCATAGAACTTCATCATAATGGGGTTGGCAACAGCCTCAAGCTCCTTCTGGTGCTCCTCGTACTCCTCCTTGGTCGCCTGCTGGCTCTCGTCGAGCCACGAGACGATCTTGTTGATCTCGGTGTTGAGCTTCTCCTTGTCGGCAGCGTCCAGCTTCTCGTCGACCTTGGAGTCCTGCAGGGTGTTGCGCAGGGAGTAGGCATACGACTCAAGGCCGTTCTTGGCAGAAACACGGGCAGCCTCAGCCTCATCCTCCTCCTTGAACTTCTCAGCCTCTGCAAGCATACGCTCAATGTCCTCCTTGGAGAGACGTCCCTTGTCATTGGTGATGGTGATTTGGTTGGTCTTTCCGGTACCCTTCTCAACAGCGGAAACGTTCATGATTCCGTTGGCGTCCAAGTCGAAAGTGACCTCAATCTGAGGAACACCGCGAGGAGCCGGGGGAATGCCGGTAAGCTCGAACTTTCCAAGGAGGTTGTTGTCCTTGGTGCGCTGGCGCTCACCCTCGTAAACCTGGATGAGCACACCGGGCTGGTTGTCTGAGAAGGTGGAGAAAACCTCGGACTTCTTGGTAGGGATGGTAGTGTTGCGGGGAATCAGCTTGGTCATCATGCCACCAGCAGTCTCGATACCGAGCGAAAGCGGTGCCACGTCGAGCAGCAGAATCTCGTTGGTGGATTTGGAGCTGGTGTCACCCGAAAGGATGGCGGCCTGGACGGCAGCACCGTAGGCGACAGCCTCGTCGGGGTTGATGGACTTGTTGGGCTCCTTTCCATTGAAGTAGTCGGTGATGAGCTTCTGGATGCGGGGGATACGGGTAGATCCACCGACAAGGACGATCTCGTGCACCTGGGCCTTGTCGATCTTGGCGTCCGTCAAGACACGGTCAACAGGCTGAAGGGTGGAGCGGAACAGGTCCTGGCAAAGCTCCTCGAAACGAGCACGGGTGATAGAAGTGTAGAAGTCAATACCCTCGTACAGCGAGTCGATCTCGATCGATGTCTGGGCAGAAGAAGAGAGAGTGCGCTTCGCACGCTCGCAAGCAGTGCGCAGGCGGCGGAGGGCACGGGCGTTCGTGGTAAGGTCTGTATTAAAGAGTTAGAATTACTCATTTTGAACCAAGACGGTAGCAAAACACTGAAATGGAGAAAAAAAAACACTTGCCCTTCTTGTGTTTTCTTTTGAATTCGTTAGCGAAATGCGTGACAAGGCGGTTGTCGAAGTCCTCACCACCCAGGTGAGTGTCACCTGCGGTGGACTTGACCTCGAAGATACCCTCCTCGATGGTCAAGAGTGACACATCGAAGGTACCACCACCCAGGTCGAAGATCAGCACGTTGCGCTCGCCCTCAACCTTCTTGTCAAGACCGTAGGCAATGGCAGCGGCGGTGGGCTCGTTGATGATACGAAGGACGTTGAGACCAGCGATGAGGCCGGCGTCCTTGGTAGCCTGACGCTGGGAATCGTTGAAGTAGGCCGGGACAGTGACGACAGCGTTGTTGACGGTGCCGCCAAGGTAGGACTCGGCAGTCTCGCGCATCTTGGTCAGGACCATGGATGAAATCTCCTCGGGAGTGAACTGCTTCGTCTCGCCCTTGAACTCGACCTCGATGACAGGCTTGGACCCACGGTCAACGACCTTGAAGGGGAAGTGCTTCATGTCGGCCTGAACCTCCGGGTCGGCGAACTTGCGACCAATCAACCGCTTCGCATCGAAGACGGTGTTGTGGGGGTTCATGGCGACCTGGTTCTTGGCGGCATCTCCAATGAGACGCTCGGTATCTGTGAAGGCCACGAAGGAGGGGGTTGTGCGGTTACCCTGGTCGTTGGCAATGATCTGTAGAAGACGATGTTAGTATCTATCGATAGATCTACCTGCAAGTTGTGTTGCAGTAAGGTCTGCGGCAGATTTACATACCTCGATGCGGTCGTCTCGGAAGATGCCGACGCAAGAGTAGGTCGTACCCAAGTCGATACCAACAGCGGGCGCCATCTTGGATGAGTGTGAGATGGGGAGTCTGTGTGGTTGTGTGTGTATGTGAGAAGAGAGAGTTGATAAATAAACAAACAGAAAGGAAATGGGTATTATTAGAGTGCGTTGATGGCTTTTTGCAAGTGAAAACAAAGTGATCTGGTCTCCGAGAGAAAAACCAAGATGTCGTGGTGTACAGCAGATGTCTTTAAATGCAATGTCAGGACCAGCGACAAGCGGATAGAGGGGCGAGTGGTTGGCGGGGCAGAGTCTTTGAAAGAGAAGCTTCTGGAATTGGAAAGAAAGAGCTCTCTGGGGCTGGCTAGGGGTTTGCAGGCTAACGACAGGCCAACGAGGTTACTAGAATGACCCCTTCGCTACTTGCCCTTTCTGGAAACAACCACTCCCGTCCATCTGTTTCTGCGGTCTTCCACCTCTGCCCTACCAGCCACATCCAGCCTCAACTAGTCTCTATCAGCCTCACATGGGTGGCGTAACGGGCGCTATTTTGATAGATGCACCCCGCAAAACGTTGATGAAATTCAAATTTTAGTGACGTATAACAGATGCAAGCGACTCTATGTACACAGGGATCTAAGGAGCCGTTTTGGTGTTTTTTTCCTCTCTGAATCTTTGCTGGCCTGCAGACATCCACCTAGCATTCATCTGGTCACCTCGCTATCATTAGCTACTGACTTCAGCTTCATCGCATTTACTAGAGAAGCATTTGTGCTATTATGTAGCATTGAGTTTGGAGCCTTTGGAACTCCTCACGGAACCGGTCATGTTCACTGCCTTTCCATCGCACAAGAGATCGTTGCCGCTGCCCCGTATTAATCACGTCACCCTTTTCCTCCTGAAAAATCATACCCTGATTCAACTTCAATCCCTTTCTAACGGAGTCGGTGGAGACCTCGTTTGCGAGGGATTTCGTGGTTCTTGGACAAGCATGAGCAGAGATGGAAGCTTCCACAAGTTTTGCTTTGATCCCCAAGACCCCAGAACTAGCAAAGATTGCGTACTATCTAGACTAGTCTAATATATTCTATGTAGTAGCAAGACGAGCCGATGTCCCTTCTGGCAGCTTCTGTTCTCAAGGACGGCATCGATTGATCACAAATCTACCCATATAGGTATTTTCCCAGCTTATTTTTCATCTAATTACTCTCTTACCTACCTAGGTTCCTACTTACTGCCCCGCCCAACGCAGATTTGGACTACTTACATGGACCAGTTTCTGGTGTCCCATCAACGATCCGTAGAGTTATCAAATAAGAGCCCCTAATCTACGGTATTTTAATGCTTCTACCTTGCAGGTGGCCGCCAAAGAGCCGCGCTGAACACAAACACACCTGCAGAGCAACATCGCAGCCTGATAACACTGAAGTCTTTTGCGTGCGTCACCCGCTTCCAGGGGTAAAAATGCGGGCGACAGACGCGGATGCCCCACCACATGTACCTCAACCATGTAATTCGCCAGTATCAGTACAAGGTAATACGAGCAAGACAGCTGGAGACTCCAGATAGATGCCCCTCTTTCCCCTCCACGTCCAATGTTCGTTTGCGGCGCTACTGCAGCCCAGTATCGACGGCTTTTGGATGAGGCATGAAGCAACATCAGCAGTTTCTTGAAAGCAAACGACCATATCTGCAAGTCCTGCCTGAGCCAGCCACCAACTGCGAATACCCGTCCCTGGCCCAACATTCCAGACAAATCCGTCAAGATGCTCATCAAGGAAAGCCACGCCGACGTCCAGACCAGCGTCAATGGCGTCGAGACCACTATGAGTACGACCAGTATCTCGAAACAGAGGCATCTCAGATAGATGCACTGGAGTTCTCCCAGTCCTGACCAGGGTGCTGCGATATAGGGATATTCTTGTTCCACCCTACGATCCCACAGTACCCCAATGCGTAGGCGCCGCCTCGGCAAATGTCTCACAATCAAGCAAGGACTTCCTGCCCATGCATGACCTGTGCTGATTTGTCCTGCCACTGTACAGCCGATTCCCAGGCGTGATTCTGTTCAGCGAGATCTACCAGGGTTGGTTACTTTTTCTCCTCTAAGTGAATGCACGGCGTTGCTCTCTCGGTTCCGCAGCATGCCATCCCTACGGGTCTGAACGACTGGCTATTTTAGCTCACCATCGCTATGTTTTTGTCCCCATCATCCAAAGTCTACTCTAGGAGCTCAACCGCTATGATTTGTTCCAGAGGCTATGAAAAACTGGCTTGGCTGTCATGCAGAGTTAATATCTCGGACGAGCTGGAACTGACGCTGGGCTGGCTCCTGCAGTCACGGGCCCCGTAGCACGGTTTGCGCGGCAAATCGCCGGCCACGGATACATAGTCGCGGCCCCGAGCAGTTACCACGATTTCGCGGGGCCCGAGCCTCTAGCTTATGACGTTCCCGGAACGGATCAGGGCAACGAGTGGAAGATCAAAAAGGTATGGTTGGCATCTCACTGTCTCGAAAGGCATGTTGGTTGCGGGTGGCGAGTGACGAACTAACCGTACGAACAAATCTGGCTCAGACACTCGAGTCGTATGATGAGGACTCTTACAAGTCGGTAGACTACCTCCTCAGCCTCCCTACCTGCACTGGCCTGATAGGGGCCACAGGGATGTGCTTGGGGGGCCACCTTGCGCTCAGGGCCAGCGTGAGTGCAAGTGCTCGGTCGTCGTAATGGGGGGTGCACAATAAGACGATGGAGACGGAAGCAATGCTGATAATCCACGTCGCTCTCAGCTGGACCCCCGCATCTCGGCCTGCGTCGCCTACTTCGCCACAGACGTCCACTCGCGGACCCTGGGCCCCCACGACGGCGCAAACACAGCCTACGATGCCCCCGCGAACTCGAACCACACCATCGACCATTTTTCCAGGCTCAAGGCTGAGGCAGCCATGATCTTTGGCGTCAAGGACACGCACGTGCCCGACACAGGTCGGGACCTGGTCCGGCGCAAGCTCCGCGAGGCCGGGGCCATCTTCAGCTTCTACGAGTTTGCCTGGGCCCAGCACGCCTTCATCCGCGATGAGCTCAGTAAGGGCCGCTACGACCCGGCCATCACCAAGGTCTGCTTCGAAGTCCTGCTTGAGCTGTTTGGGCGCTCGCTCAAGACGGACTTGGGTCCCCGGGATGGGACGGAGCAAAAGGTTGAGCATGTCTGCTGAGCTTAGTGGTGGATGAGTATGTCGAGATTGGCGGCAAGTGCGGCCAAGGTCTTCTGTGGCTAGGAAGCAGCAGTACAACCTGTTTACGTCTGATTACCTAGGTACATATTAAAGGTGGCGTTCAATCAATCGCCTTTTAATGAACAGTACAAGACGAGATCAGGTGTGTATTTGTGCTTCATCTCGGCCTTCGAAAGTATGTCCTACTTCGTTCTTGTAGCCCATTATGGATAATGACCTTCCCCCATCAATAACCGACGGGCAGTTACGCGGGACGACGAGCCATTCGCAACCACAACATGATCATGGCCATCATGGTAACTCGCAGGTGAAACTTATATCATTATGGTTTTCAAAGTCTTGGTTTGAAAGCGAGTTGATGTAGGCCTCTTTGATCGAGCTTTCATTGTTAGTTAGATGGCACACAAAATAAACCCATACAGTCACGATCCGCATTGCTTGCATTGCCTGCGCAGGTACGTATCTACCTTTATTTCTACCCCCTGCCGACCAGAAGTATTCCGCTTCATGGCCTAATGCTTTGGTGTAGTTTTCGAGGCTAACATTGAGTGCCCCGTAAGTCGGTCGCTATCTAACTATCCCGTAGGGGTTTGCTAGAGGAGATCTCCAATAATTGTTGTTGCGTACCTCAACATATCATTGGAACCCGATTTCTCCTTTATTTTATTTTTATCCTACAATGATGTACAAGAAGTAGAAGCAGAAAGATGGGTTCAGGCACTGCAACTGCACCGAGGAACTTTCCTAGTCTGCGTCGACGACTAGACCCGGGAAGAGGCCCGCATCCTTCCCTGACGTCCCCAGAGGTATTGCGGGCACGCCGTACTCAAAGTCCATTCCCAGAGCGGCCCGGGCCAGTGTCCTGCGGCTCTCATGAACACCTAGCATGTCGAGAAGCTGTGCAGATTTGTGCGGAATGAAGGACTGCATCAGGATGCCCGTGATCCTCAACGACTCGGCGCAAAGGTAGATACACGACGCCAGTTCATTCGCGGACTCTGCTTCAGTTAGCAGCCAAGGTGCGCAATCGGAAACGAACTTGTTGGTCTGCAAATAAGAACGTTAGTGTAAACTGCGCGGTTTTGACGCTCAGGTACGTTCGAGATCGAAAAGAAGCATAATATATATACCTTTCTGACAATGTCGGAGATATGGCGCAGGGCTGCCCCTGGGTCCAAGCTCTCAAAAGCCTCGGTGACCCTGCTTGTCAGCTGCGCTAGATCTTGTTCAAAGTCCAAGTGCAACGACTCGGCATCTGTGCCGGTTGGTCGTCCTTGAGCTCTGCAAAGCCGTAGAACATTAGGAACGTTCCACTTCTTAGACCGCATGATGCGTCCTAGCAGGTTTCCCAGTCCACCCTGCAGCTGCTTCTTGTACACGTCGGCCACGATTCGGTTCTCGTACATGGCATCGTTTAGCAGACGCCCGTTGGCGATCAGGAAGTAGCGGACGGCCTCGACGCCGAAACGATCCATGGCCAGAAAAGGATTAACTACGTTGCCGGCAGATTTGGACATCTTTTCCCCGCCAAGAGTCCAGTGAGAATGCGTAAGGATCCGCTTCGGGAGCGGCAGGTCGAGCGCCATCAGCAGCGCCGGCCAGTAAACGCAGTGGAAGCGCACAATGTCCTTACCGATCACCTGGACGTCGGCTGGCCAGCCGCCGTCGTTTATGTTCTCTCTTGTCCAGTATGGGTAGCCGGCCTTGGTCAAGTAGTTGACTAGAGCATCAATCCAGACGTAAATGGTCTGGCCACTGTCCTCGGGCACTCTGATGCCCCACTCAAGCCGGCTCCGGGGACGAGAGACCGAGAGGTCCTCCAAGTTATTCTTGACCCAGTCGATCACGTCGTTCATCCGCGGAGCCGGCACGACCCACTCAGGGTTCTCCTCGAAGAATTTGAGCAGCCGGTCTCTGAGCGCAGTCAACCGGAACATGTAGGTCCTCTCCTCGGTCCACTCCACCTCGTTGCCCGTCTCCTTGGAAGCGAGAAAGACCTTGCCTGTCACTGGGTGTTGCCTCTTCTCGATTGTAGACTCGGGGTAAAAGGTCTCGTCGCTGACACAGTACCAGCCCTCGTGGGACGCTTCGTATATGTAACCCTTTTCCCACAACCTGCTCCAGAAGTATTCGACGGCCTCCTTGTGATCGGGGTCGGTGGTGCGTATGAAAAAGTCGTTGTCGACCCCGGACTTCTCCGCTAGGTCGAGAAATACTGCGCTGTTTGTGTCACAGAGCTGCTTGGGTGTCATGCCATTGGCGGCGGCCGCGCGCTGGATCTTCATGCCGTGCTCGTCGGTGCCGGTGCAGAGCAGCGCTTTTTGGCCCTGCAAAACCTTCCATCTCTTGATGACATCAGCCAGAACCAGAGTATAAAGGTGACCGATGTGTGGCGATGAGTTAACGTAAAATATTGGCGTCGTCACATAAAAGGGCTTATCGCTGGATGTGACGGCTGCGGGCGACTGGGTGCTGGACATGCGCCGCCAGACATTGTTGGCGCGCTTTTGGCACGATGCGCAGGTCCACGATGTTGTTGAGCGCAGTAGTAAAGGCGGTAGCCGTGGGAGTTTTCGTATCCGGGGTAACATCATGAAACGCTCCATGATGGACTCCTGTGCTAGAAGGCACGTCAGGTATTGTATCGTGTAATAGAGCTGTTGAAGTTTAGCGAACGTCGGACCTGCAGGAGCTAAGCTTGAGCTAAAAATAGTGGGGCCGCCCTCCTAAAGCTCCGGATCTTGGTGGATAAGTACATTCTTAGCCACACGGTCTCAGATAACTGTATAGACGTAGCTGCCTGTTGCAAATCATCCCCACCTACATTGCCTTTGTCGTTCATCTGTTTGCTTCCTTGTCAGTTAACTTCTCATCACACAAACCATAGTATATACCTACCAAACAAACTCAGATGCGCGAACATCTTAAGTCAAACAGGTCGCTAAAAATAAGCGCCCCCGTTGCAACAAAGACACGAACTACCAACCGAACGACGACAGGAGGCCGTCGCAAACAAAGCAGAGCTTCATATTAATACAACCCAAAAAAAGAGACATACGGTCCAGCAAAAAGCTAGCCCATGATGTCCGAGGACAACGAGGTCAAGACCGCAGCCGAAGGTACCGCTACCCCGAAATGCCGTCACGAGAAGGAAAAGACACCATGAGAGAATATCCACCCGCAGTAGCTTACACACAACGAAACCATCGTCCGCCGGCCCTCTCCCCTCGCCTACAAAAACCAGGCGCACAAACCTTCGTCGACGGATACTACAGGAGCTGCACCGACCGCCGCAACCTATCGTCTTTCTACATCAACAGCAGCGGCCACTACAGCCGCGCCAACCTCCAGGCCGACATCAGCATCAACGGCATGGTGATGGAGAGCCCCGCCAAGTTCGAGGAGCTGCTCGAGAAGCAGGGGAACGGAGGGCGCGTGAGGTACGACGTTGAGGGCTTCGACGCGCACGTCCTAAACGCGGACTTTGTCGTCGCCATGCCAGACCACCTCAAGCCGTCGGGACAACAGTCTGGCGGCGGCGGCGGCGGACGGACGAGCCGCGACCGCTCGGATCGCGACCACAGGATCTCCATCATGGTCATGGTCAACGGGGCCGTCCAGTTCGGCGCCGACAGGACGACGAGCCCACGCAGACCGTTCACCGAGGTCTTTGTCCTGGTGCCAAACTGGGACTCAATGGGGCCCAAGGCCCAGCGCGGCGCCAAGAGGTTCCTCATCCTCAGCCAGAACTACAGGGCGATGTGACGGGGAACAAGTTTGCCGCCAGGTTTTGGGCAACAAAGAACAGAGCCAAGTCGCTGTTTTGCCGCGAGAAAAAGATAGCTTCGCGCCCTCATTATTGGACTTCACGTGCAGGATTTTAGTAGTCTTATAAGGTTCATCGCACTAGGGGCTGCAACGCACCGGATATCCACGAAGAGGCCCGTTCGTCGCGCATTCCACGAAGAGATTTCTAGAGGGTATCTCCGATCTTCACCGAACCAAAAACCGCGACATGTTTTGAAAAACCGCATGCAAGCGTGATTTGGGAGGAACTGCGGACGATACATCTTGACCGCTGATGGTCGACCAGCCGGCAGGCACTCAAGGTGCAAACCGAGGGCCAGGGGGCAACTTTAGCCTCCCGGCCTATGCTTACGAATTTAGAGACACGAAACCCATTTTAATACAAAGCCAAGATAGTATTGAAACCACCGTGAAATGCCTAGTTCTAGGAAAAATCAGAGACAGGGTTCAAACCAAAAACTGCAAGATGTCAAACC
>JASAOQ010000245.1:0-48938 GCA_031306065.1 Pseudopyricularia cyperi | reverse complement strand
GGGGCTGGAGTGGGCGTGGGTGAAATGAGATAAGGAGGCGGCGGCGGCGGCGGCGGCGGCGGCGGCGGAGCGGTATCGGTTTCTTTGAGCCGTCGAGGTTTGCGGCGCGATGACCAGCGCTGGAGGAGGTCGATTACTGTCTTGTGCTCTGGGCTGGTGGGGGTTTTGGCGCCGTGGAGGAGGTTGAGGAACTGTGGTGTTGCGAATGCGCATGTTAGAAATTCTGGCGCCGTTACCCAACCGAACGAGGGAGTAGAGGAGAGGGTTTTCTCCGTGGGACCAGTCCGTAGCTCACCTTGTATCCGTTGGACAGGGCCGAGACGACCAGACGCGGGCTGATGTCGGTGGTGTTGCGGCGGAAGCTGGTGCGGATCAGGTACTTGATCGGGTTGACGCGGTCACCTGGCTGCGAGACGCCCTGCTCCGGGAGGACGATGTTGGGGACCTGCCTGAGCAGGGCCCGGTAGAGTGCGATACATGCTGTGCGATGCCGCGAGTCTCGAGCTGGGATGTAGAAGGGCGGCATTCATGTGAGTGGTGTGGGGGGCATTGTTCTCTCTGCATCGGCCGTTTTTCTTTGGTGATGAGTGCCTGTATGGGTTCTGATGCTGTTAAACGGCGTTTTACCTTCCATCAGGGCGTTACCGCGCTAATTTTATCTTATCGCGACTTTTCAGGGTCTAATTATCATCCCTTCCGTTCCCCCACATTATTCACAGTTGCATTGCAGACATGCTCCTCCGTATTGCGACAGCTTCCGTCTCATCTAGATACCTTAGGTAGGCATGCTAGTCTAGTATTACTCCATAGTCTTGAACATCAGAGTTTTTACTCGGTTGATTATCTTGATCCTCGAGACCAAAGCCACCCTCATACGCCACCTATAGTGGGCTACCACGTTCCATCGGAGCAAGCATCGTGCAGAAAGCAGGCCTCTTCCCGCTGATGACGACGCGGGTCGCCACAGAATCCATCCCACCAAGCCACACGCCGCCATCAGAGCAGAGCCTGCGATACAGAATCCCGGACATCGGCTCTTTGACCAAGTGATGCTTGATGAGTCTGGTACCTTGGACCTAGCCTAGTCACTGGCCATCCGCTGAACCTTTCTTTTATTGACAACCACACACAACCCATCGTGACGGACGGCGCGTTGCCTCCCTCCCACTCTCATCTCCACATCACCTGCAGCTGCGCCTGCCACTGCTTCTCTGCAAACACAGCCGTCTTCCGGCTTGTCCACCTCGTCCGGAACCCAGCCCCGACAAGGACAAGCCAAGCCAAGCAAGCAGGCAAGCAAGCAACTCCCATGCGTTGCCGGCCAACCATTTTCTGCTTGCCTGCCTTCTGCTGAGACGAGACCCAGCTACAAAAACGCTCCTCTCCCCGCACGCCACCAGACCTGATGCCTCACTCAAGATACCATACCACTACCTTTACCGTCGTCACTTTCGTTCTAGCAGTCGCCCTATTCCTTGGAATAGCGGACATTCTCCTCTCCCTGACCCCTCCGCACAACGGCGACGGCTTGGAGGCCCAGCCCCCTTCACCACCACCGTCTTCCTCTACCCCTCAGCCAGACAACACCGCAACTATGGGCGAGTATCGCTCCGTAGCATACTTTGTCAACTGGGCCATCTACGCACGCAAGCACCGGCCCCAAGACCTCCCTGCCGACAAGCTCACCCACGTCCTTTACGCCTTTGCCGATGTGAGGGCCGACTCGGGCGAGGTCGCCCTGACTGACGGCTGGGCCGACACCGACATCCACTGGGATGGCGACTCGTGGAACGACCCGGGCACCAACCTCTACGGCTGTCTGAAGCAGCTCAACCTTCTCAAGAAGGCGAACCGTAACCTCAAGGTTCTCCTTTCCATCGGAGGCTGGACCTTCTCGTCCCACTTCAAGGAGCCCGCCTCCACACCCGAAGGCAGGTCCCACTTTGCCCGAACCGCCGTCGAGCTCGTCCGCCATCTCGGCTTTGACGGCATCGACATCGATTGGGAGTACCCCCAGAACCCGGAGGAGGCCCAGAACCTCGTGGAGCTGCTGCGCGCCTGCCGCGAGGAGCTGGACGCCTACGCGCGCTCCGTCGACGCGGAGAACCCTTACCACTTTGAGCTAACGGTTGCGTGCCCCGCGGGCGCCACCAACTACGCCAAGATGGACATCGCCGGCATGGACCCCCTGCTGGACTTTTGGAACCTGATGGCGTACGACTACGCCGGATCCTGGGACCAGACTGCCGGCCATCAGGCGAACCTTCACCCGAGTCACCAGAACCCTGCCTCGACGCCGTTCAGCACCGAGGCCGCGGTGAACTACTACCTGAGCCAGGGCGTGGCGTCCGACAAGATCGTCATGGGCATGCCCATCTATGGCCGGGCATTCGAGAACACCGACGGCCCGGGCCATCCGTTCCAAGGGGTGGGGGAGGCGAACCAGGACGAGGGTTCCTGGGAGAGGGGCGTTTACGACTACAAGGCGCTGCCGAATGACGACGACCACCGCGTGCATTTCGACGACGAGACCGGAGCATCGTACCTGTACGACCCGGAGAGGAGGCGGATGGTCACGTACGACACGGTGACGGCGGCCAGGAGGAAGGTCGACTTCATCAGGGAACGGGGACTGGGCGGCGGCATGTGGTGGGAGAGCAGTGCTGACAAGGCCGGCGATGAGAGCCTGATCGGCACCGTTGTCGATGGATTTGGTGGACCTGACGCGCTGAAGAAGCAGCATAACTGCATTGTGTATCCCCAGACGAAATACGACAACCTGAGGGATGGGTTTCCGAACAACTAGATCTAGACTAGCCTGGACCGAGATTCATCCGACGTGCGAGTTGTTCACGATTGAACGATCAAAGAGTTTCCTGTCGTTGTCCAGCCACATGTGACACTTCTGCCTTTTTGTAACGGATATTCACATACATCTCATACATCACAAAGCCTCTTCAGGGAGACAAGTAAGTCATATCGTCATCAAGTTCCCAATCAGATTGATTGCCAGTCAGAGCCCCGCAGAAGAAAATAGAGGCCGTATGCTACAAACGCCGAATTCGCAAGGGCGGCCAAGACAAGACGCCGCCCCGTAAAGGTATCCGTGTCCATCCCATTGTTTTTTTCTTCCCATAAACCAAAGTTCGTCATCCCTTGCAATCAAGCAGGCAGCTTAGTCCTTCTTGTCAAAGACGTACGTCAGGTGGCAACGGCCGCAGTACTGGCGGTCCTGCATGGCAGCCATGAAGACACCGGCACCGCACTATGGGGTAGTCAGTAAGCTGTTGTGGTACGCGAAGTGTGGATAATGTCCCCCATTTCCTTAATGACCAAAAGAAAAGAAAAAAAAACTCACAGATTCGTGTGGGCACTCGCGGCGGAGGCGCTCAATCTTTCCGTCACCGTCGACCTTGTAGTACTTGAGCACGGCCAACTTGGTCTTCTTGCGCTTGTGCTTGATCTTCTTGGGGGTGGTGTAGACCTTCTTCTTGCGCTTCTTGCCGCCTCCGCGCAGGCGCAGCACCAGGTGGAGGGTGCTCTCCTTCTGGATGTTGTAGTCGGAGAGGGTCCTGCCGTCCTCGAGCTGCTTGCCGGCAAAGATTAGGCGCTGCTGGTCCGGTGGGATGCCCTCCTTGTCCTGGATCTTGGACTTGACATTGTCGATTGTGTCGCTCGACTCCACCTCAAGGGTGATGGTCTTGCCCGTGAGGGTCTTGACGAAGATCTGCATGATTGCCTGCTTTTTGGGTCTGACGTTAGATGGGGGGAAGGGCTGCGCGGGATGAGAGGGTTTGTGTAGCAATGCTGTCTGTTGCCTGTAGCGCTGCCGCCGCTGGTGGGAAATGGGATCGTGCAGAAATACAAGGGAGGGCAAAAAAAAGACACAAAAGGTCTTTGCAAAACAACGTTGGCTCGTCGTGCAAACCAGTTTGCCACGACAGCCGGGTATCTCTAAAAGCAGGAAACGATGGCAGATGGAAAAGATAGAGCAAAGCGAGCAGGCAGGCAACAAGCAACAGAAGCAATCAATCAGACATACCTGGAGAATTCGAGATTCCCGTCCTAAGCAATCTGAAAGTTGTTCGTTGATGTGAGAAGGAGGAAAAGAAGAGGGGATTTGAAATTCGCAACTCTGCGGCGGCGATTTGGAGTTTGATGGGACGGGCTACTGGATTGGGGCAAGCCGCACTTCCCTCGGCCGTCACGTGCTAGGGCTTCGCGCCTCCCCTATGGCATGCTCGAGGGCAGCACTAAAAAAGCCTGCCATGACTAAGCCGCTGGAGAGCGGGGCACACCCTCACGTTGTTCTGTATCTTAAATTCAGCCCCGGCAACAGTTCTTTGCTTTCTGCACTTGTTCTTTACCACCAGACGTGATTGAAGCTCACAGACAGTCGCCAAAATGCCCAAGAAGAGAAAGAACAAGTAAGCTTGGCCTGCTTGTCACCATCAGATGCCAATCGGACGCACATTGCTAACTTGTCTCTTTCCTTACTTCCAGCGGCCGCAACAAGAAGGGTCGCGGCCACGTCAAACCCATCCGCTGCTCCAACTGCTCGCGATGCACGCCCAAGGACAAGGCGATCAAGAGATTCACCATCCGCAACATGGTCGAGTCTGCTGCCATTCGTATGCCCCCAATTAACGCCCGCTCATTCCTCATAACTCTTTTTTCGGCAACGCAACACGCCAGCTGACTTGAAGCCCTCAGGTGATATCTCGGACGCTTCGGTCTTTGCCGAATATGTCGTTCCCAAGATGTACCTCAAGCTGCAGTACTGCGTGAGCTGTGCCATCCACGGCAAGATCGTTCGGTACGTGTTTGTCCCCTAAGGGAAGGACAGCTACTCCGGGTGGTTGTTTCTCGCGGTGTGCTGCGTCTCGGCGCGGCACTCTTGTGGGAGGCAATCCCCGGGTGTAGGGCTAGAGATGAATCCTTGGAGAACTTTAGATTTCCCTGTCCCCCCAAGCACCCTCCGGCCTGTGGGTTGTGTTGGAATGCGCAAGCCGAGGCGCCGTCTGTTTACGGACGTGCTGCCCTGCGGTCCCGGGGGATCCTCGATCTCAACGCGCAACTACTGCCGTTGTGTCTGGTTCCCCTCCTGTGCGCTCCGTCTGGGAGACAGCGCGGGCTCTCATCTGAGAGTGGACTGCCTTGACATCTCTGCACAACCCGTGGCGCCAGTAGATTTCTTTTGAGGATAAATGCTAACGCACATTTCAGTGTTCGTTCGCGTGAGGGTCGCCGCAACCGTGCTCCTCCCCCACGTGTCCGGTACAACAAGGACGGCAAGAAGATCACTCCCACCCAGGGCGCTAAGACCTCTTAGAATGGGATGTGATTTTTTGATGGATCATGAATGACTTCCGGAAAAGGACGTGCCATTATGAAAGCGGCATGATTGGGGTTTACCACAAAAAAGAATTAGTGTTTCTTTAGGTATCATGGAACAGGGCTGGCGTCACGTTCTTCTGGGCTTGCTTTTGTTTTTCTTTTGCGGGTTATTTCTCAATACAATGGTGGATTGGCCACCGATAGGGAGGGCTACTCCGAGATATCCACGGCGACCCCACGAGCCCCGACGTCCTTCCATAGTGAATAGATCTGTTGGAGCTGACCATTTTGTTGGTTATTTTCGACGTGGTGCGTTCATTTCTAAGGTAGGCGGGCATGATGTCACTGTTATTGCGTGGCAACTTTTTTTTGTTAAACTGGTTTGTCCATTGCCGGGCCTCCTACTACTAGACTTGATGCGCTCACGGCTTGATGCTACTATGGGCCCTGATCATCACGGCAGGTCCCGTTCCTGATTTTCTTTTTGAATCCATTCCCTTTTTCTCTATCGACAAAAGGAGCAAAGAGATCGCATATTCAGTTTCACTTCTTTGCAGCCTTGCTCTCATCCTTCTGCCTCAGCCGCTCCTCATCCTCCTTCTCGAGCATTTCGTCGACCTGGGCGCCCCGAGACGGCTTGTTGCCGTGCGCCCTGGCGGCGTCTGTGGGCCTCGCGTTCTTCTCCTCCTCTCGCTGGGCGGCCTCCTTCTCCTCGAGCTGCTCCTTTTTGGCGCGGTCCGCGAGGCTATACTTGTCGTTGGGGTCTTTTATGTTTTGTGACGTTTAGCATTGGGCTTATTTGCCACCAGGGGACGAAGGGGGGAAGACAAAAGCCAAGGTATTGAGACTGGGTTATATGCTTACCGTGGATGTTGTGCGATGTCTGCTCGCCGCCGGTTAGCGGGGCTGGGTTGTGGTCGGCCGAGGTGTTGTGGTTGTGCTGGTCGCCGTCGTGCATGAGGTTGTCGGCTGCGCTCTGGTGGAAGGGGGATACCTGGTCAGTTTTATTGGGTTCGTTCTTGATGGATGGGCGTGATTTCTGGGCTTGAATGATCAAAGGCAAATACGTTACCTTTCCGGTCGTCATCTTGACTTTGATATTGGGGTTGTTCTTTGGTTTGAGGGTGTTGTGGGAGCAGTGGGAGATTTGGTTTCTTCAAAACGAGGTCTTTCAACTGCTTGTGAAGTGGTGAAATTGGTAGATGGGGCGGATGTTTTGGCTTGTTCAAACTCGAGCTTCTGATGTACGCTCTTTTGTATCGATGTTTGTTGACTTCTGGTCCGCTGTTTTGCTCCAGCCTCCAGCCCACCCGTCATCGACTTGGTTACGTCATTGATCCAAGATCTATTCACGTTTTCTTTAGTCCGTCTGGAAACTTGTACTGAGCACTTGGTTAAAAATTGGATACGTGATATGATGTGCAGCTTTATTCGGGCTCCAGACATGTTCGGTTGATTCAAGTGTTGGTGCCGGTTTTCTGTCGGGCTTGGTGATGTGACTTGGCGACGACCAGTCTTTGCATTTGGTTCTCAACTACCTCAAAGATACATATTTTGTGGACAAGAATAAATATTCCCGCTTGCTCTGTTTCAGACCAGCTGATGGATTTTACCTTTTATTTCCACCAAGTTTTTAACCGGCTGGCAATATACCTCGATGCCCTGTTGGTGATAATTCTGTTTCGACAGACCGGGTTTAGTATTATCACCGCCCAGTCCATATATATTCGAAGAGCACCATATAGTAGTCATTTGACATCTAAAACGGTCCCATCAGAAAGCTCTTGTCCGTCTCATTGCCAATTGATATCCCAAATTCAATGTTATCTGCTTCCTGGGGTGGAAAAATCCCTTGTATAAAAGTGCTGGCATTTATCTGCCTCTCGCCGGCGTCCACGTGATACTTCCTCTGTCTGCCATTACTGTGGAGTTGTGCCAGCCATCGCGACACCCCGCCATCAACCTCTTATTTGCACTTCACTGCCGACCAAACACCAGCTGCCCAACATGGCCGAAATACAAGCCAAATTGCAGGCCTTGTCCGACGAGTACAAGAAACTGCAAACAGGTAAGGGCAGGCGTATTTGAAAAAGACTCTGTACGGTGCATGATTGCTAACCAATTCTTTGGCGAGTTGAGAGCTGGACACTGTGGTCCAGGCGAGGCAGAAGCTAGAGGCTCAGTTGCAGGAGAACCTTGGCGTGCAAAAGGTATCATGACTGAAGCCTTTGACCACGAGCTGTGGCACGCCTTTACTGAATATGAACGCAGGAATTTGAAAACCTCAAGGATGGCGAGACCATCTACAAGCTCACCGGCCCGGTCCTCCTGAAGCAGGAAAAGGTCGAGGCCGAAAGCACCGTCAAGGGGCGAATTGAGTTTATCAAGAACGAGATGTGAGTTAATCCCTTTTCCCGGCGCGGAATAAGAAGAAACTTAGGTTTTTATTTTCTTGTCAGCCACTTTATAGTTTCTGACGATGGGATGAGCGGCCAGAGAACGGCTGGAAAAGACCATCAGCGAGAGCCAGGACAAGATGGAGGCGAAAAAGGGCGAGATAATCCAGGTCCAGACCACCGCCCAGCAGCAGCAACAGCAACAGCCGCAAGCGGTCCAGGCATGATCTCTATGGGGTACCCAAGTGCAAATCTTTGTCTAGCTAGCCCAATCGGTGAACTAAATCTCGGACGGCACCGGACTGTGAGACGTAGGATGTGGAGGAGCTACGTCGGTTGGGCCCGACAAACACGAGCGTATCCAAGAGGCAGTAGCTTCAGAGCGAAAGAGCCAACTGAAGGAAGCCTGTTGATTCAGGTCGAACCGTCAGATAAAGACGGTGAAGTAGTGGCGTCGATGGCGGCCGTTTGTTTGTATGGGCCATAACAACCCCCGCCTCATCCCGGGTTTCTAGAGGACGGACGGCCTGGGGTGGTACGAGGACAGGGAAACTTTGTCAGAAATGATACGAGAATCAGGTCCCAAGATCAGTAGCGAGATGGATAGAAAATTTATGGAAAACACATGCATATCCCGGTAGTTGGTCGTTGGGATCCCGTATCGGGGTTTGTCCGCCAAAAAATAGAGAAAAGGGTTGAAGACGAGGCCAACGCCGGCGTGTTTTGATAGTACGCGGTGGAGGCTAACATAGGTAAGGAGATGTTTTCACGTGCTTGCAGAGTAAAACAAGATTTTCCGTTAACCGGCAGACATGGCCCGCACAGTCACCACCAAGATCCGATTTCATTAGTAGTAAAAAACACGCTGGTTAACGTTTTACCCAAGGATTCAGCGCACGTAACAGGACGCGGGGTCTCAAGATCCCTGACAGATATATACTAGACACCAGACACACCAGACACTAGACCACCTACAACTCCACGCAGCAAGCACCACCCAAGACAATCGGGCATTCCATTCACGCCACGACCAAAACACATACCAGAAACCACTGAGCGAGTGAGACACAGAGAACAAAGCGCTCTTTCGACGACAGCCCTAGGTCCAGATATTACCTCCATCGCCACACATCAATCATCACTACCGCGTTTGTAGCTTTCCCCCGGCGCCCGCCTTCACCGGCGAACGCGCGCTCTGCTTGATGAGCTCGACCAGTTCACCCGGTTGTCGGTCTGTCTGTCAATGACGACTGTCTATCGATCGCAGGGCACAAGATGCCCAAACAGACCAACACCATGGACTCCCGCACACTCTCGCGTCCGCGCCGGCGGCCGCTGACGATCCCCGAGATCGTCGAGCAGGCAGACCAGTTCGACTTTAACACCAATATCTCCTTGAAGCACTGGGTTGGTGCCGCAGAGACTTTGTACCGCGAGGTTTGTTGCTTCCGCTCATCGTCTACCGCCCAGCCCCTAGTCTTGCCAAGCTAACAAGAGTGCTCACGCACCCTCCAGGGCGAGTTCTACAAGGAGGAAGGCAACTTTGCCAAGGCATACCTCCTCCTCCTCCGCCACTGCTCCCTCGTCCTCAAAAAGTTTCCCGAACACCCCATGGCCCACACCCGCGACGGCCGCAGGCTGATCAAGCCCCTCCAAGAACGATTGACCAATATCATATCCGAACTGGAAGACCTCAAGATCCACATCAACGAGGCCTACAACGAATGGGAAAGGCTGGTCAGGTCCGGTCAGGTCGAAGAACGCCCGATTCCCGACTCTAGGTATGACAAGTACGCGGCCCAGGATCCCGCTCTGTCGTGGAACAACGCAACCCAGGCCCAACTGCTGGACGCCAGCAACAACCAGGAGCTGGCCGTCCGTCTAGCCAAAGACGACTACAGGCGGCGTGATGCAGCTAGACGCTCTATCCGCCAGGCTGGCGTCTCGGAGCACGAGGAGCAGATCCGCCGCACCGGAGGCGTCTGGGATGACTGGGACGCTGGCAGGAACCCAGGAGGACGTGGTCGACCGGACGATGTCAACGATATACAGAGACAGATCCAGGAGACGCGACGCAGGCTCGACAGATCTGAAGACCACGATTCGGCCGTCACTGTGCGCGACTTTAGTCGCAACGGCAGCCGGCCCCCAAATGCAACCTCAAGATCGTCGTCGCGGCCGCCAATCCATCAGCAGACATCGCAGCACTACAACTATCCTTCAGTCCCGAGGTCGAGGCCACTTAACTACGAATATCCCCCACCCGAAACATCGATAGCGCCTTCACGACCGCCAAAGCAGTCATATCAGAGTCCTCCGAATGGGCCGGCAGAGGCCGCTGCGCCCCCAATACCCCGAAAGGGTCCAGAACCAGGTAGGGGTCCTCCGTCCCTGCCGCCCAAAACCTTGGACCACCCCAAGGACCCAAACACTGGCAACTCGACTTCATCCGTCGATCGTGCAGTCAACGAACTCTCTAAGCGAAAGAACATCACATTCCTGCCCGCTGGCTACACAGAAGGCGGGAAGCCTCTGCGGCCCATCTTCATCCCGCGCCACCTAAAAAACAAGTTCCTCGAAATTGCAGCCCCAAACACCAGAAAGGGGCTCGAGCTATGCGGAATAATCTGCGGCAGGCCAATCAACAACGCGCTCTTTGTAGCCGCTCTCCTAATCCCGAACCAGGTTTGCACCACGGACACGTGCGAGACGGAGGACGAGTTCCAGATCTTTGAGTTTTGCGACAAGGAAAACATGATCATTATAGGGTGGATACATACACACCCAACTCAGACGTGTTTCATGAGCTCAAGGGACCTGCACACGCACGCCAGCTACCAGGCCATTTCGCCCGAGGCGATAGCCATTGTGTGCGCGCCCAAGTACAACGAGTATGTTCCTACTATGTTGATATATATAGCTAGCTGCTTGATTATTTGCTGACACTTAGCATTTTACAGTTCTGGCGTGTTCCGTCTAACGGACCCTCCAGGCCTGCCACACGTCCTGCGGTGTCCTCACACAAACACGTTCCACCAACATGAACTGTCTGATAACGAGATATACAAGACTGCTCTTCACCCAGTCAGCCACGTGTACATGTCGGACCAAATAGATTTTGACGTCACGGACCTGCGGCAGAAGGGGTAGGGCCACCGGCGGGTGCATGGGCGGGGCCTGACGGGCCGTCGTTGGGTGCGGGCTGTCGCGATGTGAAGGATGTTTCTAGAGAGGGTGGCCTGCAGCTGCCAGGCTCTTGCAGTTCCGTGCCGGCATCGAGTGTCACTGGGTGATTACTCTACTACCGCTTAATGGTGTGTTTTGTTACTAATGTCTTTTTCTTGTGGTCTCATAATGGCTCCTAATGGCTCCTAGAATCCCCAATTTCTTTTTGGCCAAGGAGTCCTAGGTCGTTCCAGATCAGCTATCGTTTGTGTGCGGTAGGTGTTGATGTTTGTGAGCATCACTCTTCCCGGAACAGATGTCATGTTTGTGATGGTTACCTTGGCAGTGGGGATCTGTTTCTAATGTCTTTACTGTCTTGGTCCGTGAAACTGGTATTTGTGTGGTCTTCGTCAAAGGTGAGGTCGATGTGTGGGATGCGAATATCAGCCTTGCACTTGAAAGACGGGGAGATGGCTTGCTCCTTGATGGCTGGCTCGTTGGTACCTTGGGCATCTGATATCTTGCACCGTCACAAAAGCTCTCCGTACCCTACCTACTTGCCCTATATCGTCCACACAGCTTCCTGCACGCTTCTTGTCTCTTAACCCGAGCATTTCTTCAGCATTCATTCACCTTTTCATTTTCCATCTTGTCTTTCAACACGATCACTCTGCATTTTGGCAGGGCAGTGATTTGTGCGTCACTCGTTAGCTTCTACTTGTTTCAGCCATTTCTGTTCTAATTATTACCCAGTCACCTTTCTCGTTCCCTCTCGGTCGTCATCTGTGTTGCCGCTCTCCGCAGCCAGGTCTTTGTGATCCTTCCTCGCCAGCTTCACTCTCGACTTTGACTGAGTGAGGAAATTTGGAAGTCGAAGTGGTTTCAATTTTTCCATCTCGATTCGTCCGCTCGGAGCCTTGTCTTATCTCAGGTTCGTCAACATCTACTCAAGTCCTAGTGTCCACCGGGTATATCACCCTGCCATCACTTATGTGCCCACCCTACACTGAGGATCACGCTCATCCTACATGGCGACAACCTCGTCCGCAAGATCCGAGACCCAACAGCTGACCAAACATCCTTCCACACACCCATCAAACCCAGGTCAACTGACAAAGACAATGGAGCATCCTCCATCCGATAACCCCTGGCGCCCAGGCTGGGACCCCCGCCACCTCGCGACCCTGACGCGCCCCGACCCGCGCTACTACCGGCACGTCCCGGACCTCTCGGGCTACTTTGTCGTCGCGCACTACCAGACCCCCGACTGGCGGCCGGGCGAGGGCGACCCGGGAAGCATCCGCTGGCTTCGCGAGGAGGCGCCCGAGCTGATGGTCGATGGAAGGCTCGGCAGGGTCGGTCGGGATGATGATGTTGTAGGCAGCGCCGCCGAGACGAGGTCGTGTCTGGTTGGCGGCGGCGGTGCTGGTGGTGGTCCTGGGGTAAGGGATAGACGGCAGACTGAGATGCTGCAGAGTCCGTCCAGCGCGCCGCCTGTTGCTAGGCCATTTGGCGATCGGCCTTGTGCGTGGGGTGCTGGGCCACGGGCTGGGTATCAGAATACAAAAGAGTCGGGTGACGGCTGGGGGTTCGCGTCGACTGAGGCTCGGGCTGATGGCGGTGCGTGGCGAAATGGCCCAACTCGGCAGAACGGATGGCCAACGACCGACGCTGGACCAAGCCGTTCGGTGCAGCAGCAGCCGCCACAGCATAAACATCGGGAACAAGGCATGGGGCAACAGCAGCAGCACCCCCGTGGTGGACGACAAGTCAATAACGACTATCGCGCGCCAGCCAATTTACGCAAGAGGCCGCAGACCGAGGCAGTCTCGACCAGCCATGGCACCGAAGAAGCCAGGCAGCCGTGGCTCTGGCCCGACACCAGCGACGTCGCCTCCTCGGAGCATCAGCCAGACCCGCGGCATCTGCGCATCCACCCAGACACGCTGGCCGAGATGCGCAAGCTTCCCATCGGACACCCCAGGAGCCCATGGGGTTGGCCTGACAGCTCGGAGAGCTCCCGCGCGACTGGAGCTGAGAGCCTTGGGACGAGGGAGGCGCGGCGGCGGCAGTGAGTTCTCTACCTTTTTTTCGATGTTGTTCCTTTATGCCCTTTGATTGATCACCTGCTGGTGGGGTTTGTGAAAATCGTGCTAACCACACGAGACTCCCTATACAGCAACGACGAAATCGACAAGCGCGCAGGCCATCCAATCCGCTCGATGCATCCGTCTCCTACCACGGCCTCCACCCCGACATCATACCAGTACACCCCAGACGGCTCTTCGTCATGCACCAAGCCAACCGACAGCGCGGGCAACAGCCGCGCCGGCTCAAACATGCCATCGGACTCCTACTGGCCCGGCGCGCATGACTGGAACGCTGGCAGCCGCGACTCGCCGTCGTACATGCATGGCACGCGACGCGCGTCGGACGAGAGCGAGCAGCACACGAGCGGCGGCGGTGGTCCGAAGCGGGCGGGACAGGGGAACTACATCTACGGCGGTTTCGAGGGCCGAAGCAGCTCCGGGTTTGGAGGTGCTGAGCAGAGCACAGCCCAGGATACTCGATCTGAAACTTGGTGGGATCGCCCGGCTAAGGACGACGATGAGCCCGAGTTTGGTAAGTTTTTCTCTCTTCTATTTTCTTTTTGATACCACCGACTCTGCAGGACGAGGAATAGTAGTGCAGATTTTTGTTTGCCCGGCCTCTGCTGACCCTAAGGTACATATCTTCGTCGGCAGCGACCCCGCGTGCCTGGGATAGCTGCTACCGTCCACAACGCCGCGAGCACTTCCCGCTCCCAGCCGCTTCTGGTGAGCGTCCTCGACAACATGGCGACGGCGGCGCGAGCAGCGGCTCTGATCAGCCTTGGAACCTGCGTCCACGACGTCAGGACTCTTCGATGGGCGGCTGGTAGCTGCGAGATCGGTGATGTTTGTCAGCCGCCAGATGGAGCTCCAGCAACGGCAAATGCGCTTGGGTAGCCGTCTTATTCTACCTGGGTGCTTTCTGACGGTTCACAAACGTGGCCCGCGAAAGCGAAATACCCGGTCTAAGATTTGGTTGCAAGAGGCCTTGCTCCTTTTGCTGACGGCAAACATGAGGGTCTCTTCCACTGGTATGGAATCTAGGAGCCTTGATGAGATGGCTTCTTTCTTGCTAAAAACCGATTTGAAGATGCTTCATGGGGACAAAGCGCACTTCTGGCCACTCTTTTCATGTTTTGTGCCACAAGAAACCCACAATCTTGACTTTGGTTGCCCGGCCTTTACGACTTGAAATGCTTGATATATCGATGATTTTATGCTCTTATCTACCGCTTCGTTGTCTTTTCCTATCTTTTGCTTATTTCATTCCATTGCCTTTCGAAGAATTTGCAAACAAAAAAGATGTCGCTGCCGTTCAGCACCAAGGGGGGGGGGGAGATCAGATAACTGCGATCAAGACACGGGCTGGGTTTCAAGTAGACAGCACTTCGAATAACGAGGGGAAAAAAGGAAGAAAGACGGGAAAAGATTCACAGTAGAATACCGAAAAAAATGACATTCACACCAACCTGGACAGCAAACTTGTCTCTGCCGTTGAGCCGGGAAAACTGACTTTTCGAGGGAGTTTCGTCGCGAGCAAGCACTTTGTATCCTCGCGCGTCTCGGGGGTTGATGGGTCAAACTGAGCGGAGAGAATGCCATCGTCTGTGCTGTTCTTCTTGCTCTCTTTGCGCCAGGCTTTTTATCTCTTGTCGTTTGACATTCACCGCGGTATCTACCAGGGAGAGCTTGTCAAATGTACAGCACCGATGGGATTTCTATTAAAAAATACGAACGCTTTGTATTCCGTTGCTTTTTTCCCTTTCCACCTTGGTTGCGTGGTCTCTTGAAAGCAGATATACCACCAACAACATAGTCTGGTATCATTTTGAGGGCATGGACTCTTCGAGAGAGATTTGATGGTACTTGGAAGGTGGGTAGGGCTGCAAAGGGAGGGATATCAAGTAGAGCGCTGATCATACAGGTGACATACTACTGTACAACTGAGCCACAAAAGCAACGAGGACAAGTCCTTTTCGTTGGCCAGAATTAACCCAGTCACCAAGCCGTCTCAACGATACCCACCCCTCTCACGCACCGCCCCCAAGTGCCTTCTCAGCCTCAAACAGCTCCTCGAACCCGTCGAGCTGCTTCGCCAGCGCCTCGCCCTCGAGCAGTCTGCAGGGCATCCTGGGCCTGCCTCCGTAGCCGCGGAACCTCTGCAGCGCGGCCTTGACGCTGACGAAACCCCCCTGTATGGCGGTCCAGTCCCCGCGGGCCACGACGGCCTGGAGGGCGCGGGCCTCGTCGGCCCTCCCCTCGTCCCAGAGCCTCATGACGCGCACGCACGCGAGCGGGGCCACGTTGGCGGTGCCGCCGATGATGCCGTGGCCGCCGACGGCCAGGGTCTGCAGCGTGAAGTCGACGCTGCCGCCGAACGTCAAGAAGCCCGGCTTGGCGCCCGCGACGACCCGCGCCAGCTTCCCCGTGTTTCCGCACGTCAGCTTCACGCCCGCGACGTTTTTGTGCGCCGCGACGGCGAGGACGGCGTCGCTGGACAGGTCCAGGCCCGAGCAGGCGCCCGGGAAGTTGTAGACGAGGAGGGGAAGCGGGGAGGCGTCGGCGACGGCGACGAAGTGGTCGATGATGTGCCGCGTCGTGAGCAGGCCGCCGTAGTAGGCCGGCGGGAGGACGATGGCGTAGTCGGCGCCCGCCTCGGCGGCGTCGAGGCAGTGTAGGATCGTCTCGCGCGTGCTCTGGGCCCCCGCGCCCGCGACGATGGGGAGGGACCGCCCGCCGGCCACCGAGTCGAGCGCGTCGCGCGTCGTGCGGATGATCAGCCTGCGCTCGGCGCGGTCGAGGTGCACCGCCTCGCCGTTGGAGCCCTGGCAGACGATGCCGGCGATGCCCGTCGTGGCCAGCCAGGCCGCGTGCTTGGCCGTCGTCTGCACGTCGACCTCCTCGTCTGGCGTGAAGAAGGAGACGGTGGGCACGTAGATGCCGCGTGTTAGGGGGCGGCGCGTCGAGCCGCTCGTGTTGTCGGGCGCCATATCTGCCTGGTGGGTGGTGTCTTGTGTGGGGTGGCGTTTGGCCGTTTTTGACGGTGGTGAGGGGGACTATGGGACTGGTCGATTGGTTCCGACGTGATGGACGGGGGATGGAGGTTCTTTTGATCTCAGAGCAGGGACTGAAAATGATATATATATATATATATGCCTGCCTTGTCTAGACCCGGGGTGCAAGGCTTGACTGAGGTCGAGAAGGTGCGGTCAGGTCAAGGCCCGGTAAGAGCGGAAGGCTTATACCCGCTTGTTGCTTCAGGGGTCGCGTGCAGCGTACAACGCCGAGGATGACAGCGTCTAGTAGGACAGGAACAGCAGCAGAAGGAACCTGTTGAAAGGCAGCAAAGGTAGACGACTGGCCCGTGGAACAATGGGGCGATGGGTTCGTGAAGTTGCGCCAGCGTGGTGGTGGGAAGAAGCAGCTCGGCAAATGGTGGGCGGGGGATTGGCCTTTGTGTGATTCTACAAGATCAGACTGCCAAGTCTAAGAGTAAAGAAAGAGATGAGGAGGTGTAAAGAGAAAAAAAGCATATAGTCAGACGTAAAGCGCCGCTCCCTTTCTCTGGCATCTCCTCAGTCCCCTCACCATGGCTGCGAGTGAGTGCGGAAGACGCCACTCGCGAGTCCGAGGTCGCATGCTTTGTCGGCAAAACCGTTTTAAGCCTAGGTACCAGGTATTTGGAGTGGCCCGATGTTGGCTTGGGGTTAGCAAGCGTCCGTTATGCTTAATTGGGGCGCGGGGTTTGGTGACATGAAGTATGGTGTCGTGGGGTGTTGAGGGGGGGGGAGTTCGCGGAGGGTATCGACGTGGTGGCACAGCCCAGCGATGGATGATATGTACAGTATGACATGGACCGACATAACGTGACCCCTTCATGGTGGTTCAGCCGAGTTCAGCCCAGGGCTCGCTCAGCTATCCGCATGTTGTTCGCCCTGAGGCGCTGGTCGGCCCATGGCTGGTCTGGTGTTGCTTTGCGAACCGTTGACCCCCCACGCTTCCAGTCACGAAGCTTAACCACACATCAGATGGCGAGCTTGCGGCACTTTGTACCGCATGGGCAACGGGGGAATGCTGGTGATGTATGCAGATCGGCAAAAAAGAGATAAACTTTCGACGAGAGGACACAACGAGATGAAGCCATTGTCGTACCAGACATACACTCAAGAGAGTCGCTCCAACAAGCAGTGAACCCCATTGCCGTACTCCGGTAGGTAGGTACCTAGTCACACTCGTCAGCCAGACCCCCCCCCCTCCACAGCCATTGCAGCTGTGCGAGCCATGCCGCGTACAGCGCATGCACCGAACAGACGGACTGTGGGGGTTTGGAAGTCCGGGGTTGCTGCATTTGGTGTGGTCCCATGACATCGAGGGACGCATCTCTGCAGGTTAAAAAAAAATACCCGGTTGGTGAGGGGGAGAGTTGGGGAACAAAGCGGGGAAGGACCGGCGTAACCGGCGATCGACTTTTAAAGCCGGTCAAGGGGCCGATGAGACGATTATACTTTGGTGTTTTGGGATGTTGGGATGGGCGGGAAGAGACTGGGTGGAGAGACGGCAACTATATGACATTATAATGGTCCAATACTGGCTTGCTCTGTCCTTCTCCTTTGCGTTCAGATCTGCAAAGCTGCATTTCCTTTCCATCCTGTAGCTCCTTGGCGATTCGACGAGACAATGGCGCCGATCAAGACGGTCGAGTACTTCCGCGTGAAGCCGCGGTGGCTCATGGTCAAGATAACCGACCAAGACGGTGAGTATGGCTGGGGCGAGGCTACTCTAGAAGGCCATGACCTTGCAGTTGAAGGAACGCTGGAGGAGATGATTCCGAGGTTGATCGGGATGGAGGCTGGGTGAGCTTTTTGTCTCTGGGTGCAACTTTTTCGATAGGCGAAAGACATGGCTGACGCGGCTGTATACTGGTAGAAAAATCGAAAACATATGGCAAAAGTTTTGGAGGCATGGCTTCTACCGCGGCGGGCCCGTCTTTATGTCTGCTCTGTCAGGCGTGGACATTGCTCTGTGGGATCTAAAGGGTAAGTGGGAAATATCTTGTATCAAGAATGAGAAGCCATTCCAAGATCCAAGGGAGGTAGAGAGAGAGAGAGAGAGAGAGAGAGAGAGAGAGAGAGAGTTAGTTTTTTGTTGACGACCCGGACGCTACAGGCCGCAAGCTCAAGGTGCCAGTCCATGACCTGCTCGGCGGCAAAGTACGAAACAAGGTCCAAGTGTACTGTTGGATCGGCGGCGACCGACCTTCAGACGTCGAGGCGGCGGCCAAAGCACGACTTGCGCAAGGGCTCAAGTGCGTCAAGATGAACGCAACCGAGGACGCCAACTGGGTCGACTCGCCGGCGATGCTCGACTCGACGGTGGAGCGGCTGCGGGTGGTCAAGTCGCTGGGCCTGGACGCGGGACTCGACTTCCACGGGCGGCTGCACAAGGCGATGGCCAAGCAGCTGGCCAGGGCGCTGGAGGCGCACCGGCCGCTCTTCATCGAGGAGCCGCTGCTTTCCGAGCACCCGGAGGCGCTCAAGCAGCTGGCGCAGCAGACGACGTGCCCCATCGCGCTCGGCGAGCGGCTGTACACGCGGTGGGACGTCAAGCGGTTCCTCGAGGACGCAAGCGTCGACATACTGCAGCCCGACCTGGCGCACGCGGGCGGCATCAGCGAGGTGCGCAGGATCGCGTCCATGGCCGAGGCCTACGACGTCGCCATCGCGCCTCACTGCCCGCTGGGCCCCGTGGCGTTCGCGGCGAGCATGCAGATCGCGCTGACGGCGCCCAACTTCGCCATACTCGAGATGAGTCTGGGCATGCACTACAACACCGAGGCCGGCGACGTCGACCTGCTGACGTACCTCAAGAAGCCCGAGGTCTTTGATATCAAGGAGGGATATGTGGCCGCCACTACGGGCTATGGACTGGGGATCGAGATTGACGAGGAAATGGTGCGCAAGATTGCGGCGGACACGAAACCGTGGCAGTGCAAGGAGTTTCACGGGCCGGATGGGTCAATACGGGAGTGGTAGGGGTCGTTGGAGGATGGCTTTTGAGACCTCGCACGAGAAAGGAGTCTGCATTGTGCTTGTTTTATTATTGTTTATCTTGATGCATTCGTATAATTGTACGTCTTGTGCTATAAAAAGCATGGCATCGTGGCAGTGATCACAAATATACCAATCTCATTCGCTTCATTCGCTTCCTCTAACTACACATCAAGTCTCGATAATCACCTTCAACACCAGCTTGCCATTCGCGTCCACCGGCTTCGCCGCAATCGCAAACGCCTCCTCCGCCCTGTCCAGTCCCTTGACATTCTGCGACGCCAGCAGGCCGATGTCAGGCATGCCGTTGCTGCCCTTGCCCGCCAGCAGCTCGATGCCGCGCGGATAGGTGTTGGCGTACCTGAACACGCCCAGCAGGTCCACCTCGCGCAGGGCCGCCGCCCCGAGAGGCACCGTCTGCACCGGGGTGCCCATGCCGATCATCATGACGCGCCCGCCGGGCCCCGTCGCAAAGATGGACGCCTGCACGCACGACTCGACGCCCGTGCACTCAAAGGTCGTGTCATACTCCTCCCCGCCGTTGCCCTCGCCCGTCAGGAACGCCGCCGTTTCGCGCGCCAGGGCCATCTTCTCGTCCGCGCTGGCCGTCGGCGGGAGCCGCTTGCTGGGCACGACGATGGCCCTGTCGGCGAAGCCGTTCGCGACCGCGAATTGAACGCGCTCGGGCACGATGTCGGCCACGGCGATGGACTTGACGCCCTCGGCGCGCAGGACCGCCGCCGTCAGCAGGCCGACGGCCCCGGCGCCGAGGACGAGCGCCGTCTTGCCCTTTTGGTCGCCGGAGCGCCTGACGCCGTGGATGGCGACGCTGAGCGGCTCCAGCAGCGCACCCTCGGCCAGCGTCGCCGAGTCCGGGAGCTTGTACGTCAGCCGCGCCGGGTGGTTGATGCGCTCCTGGAGCGTGCCCTGGAAGTGCGGGAAGATCTTTGCGCTCGAGCGGAACTTCATGCCCTTGCACAGGTTGTACCTGTCGGACTTGCAGAGGCTGCAGTCCTGGCAGGCGATGCCGACCTCGACCGCGACGCGGTCGCCCACCTCGAGGTCCGTGACGCCGGGGCCCACGGCCTCGACCACTCCGGCGGACTCGTGGCCGAGCGAGAGGGGCTCGCGGACCTTGAAGTCGCCGTTGGCGCCATGGACGTAGTAGTGCATGTCGGAGCCACAGATGCCCGTCGCGCGAATCGAGACCTGGACCTCGCCGGCGGCCGGGGCCGGGACCGATCGCTCTTCCTGCGCGGCGGGGATAGCGTCAGTGGGGTTGGTGGGAAGTGAGTGACCAGTGGTGTGCGCGAGAGGGGGGGAGGACGCTTACAACGCGCAGGTCCTTGGGCCCGTAAAGGACCGATGCTTTGACAGTTATCGCCATGGCGTGATGTTGAGATACAAACCGAGCCAATAAAGAGGTGCAGGATGTCTTTTACCTCGAGGCCAGTATGAAAAGCTTTATTCGATGGCTGCAAAATGCGGGGGTTTGAATATGACGGTGGGGAAGAGAGTTGACGTTTGACATTGGGATGCCGGACAACGGTTGCTGTGACAAGCCCGCGATCTCCACAGCTTTTGTGTATTACCCAAAACTTAGATATATGCGCCGGTGCCCGGCGGCCCAGACTTACATGTGACCTGTCTGGCGCTTTCGGACAGGCTTCCGAGCATCACGATCCGAACTCGCTTGCCTCCCACCCCCTCCACTTTGGATTTTGTTCTCCACGTCAGAGGTCCGGATCAAGCCCGGCCTTCATGGGATGGATGGGGGGCCCGTTGGAGTAACTATATAGTATATGCTGCAGGCATCTCCGCACTATATTCTTACCGAGTATACCATAGTACTATGTAGATAAGCTCTTTCATCCAATGTTACGCACTGGCCGTGATTTGAGATCTTGGAGATCCATCATACCTACCGAGTACATCGGTACCTTGGTAATTCATACCGCATTGCGAATCGACGTACGGTTGTAAAACAAAATGCTCTGGAACGCCGAGTCCTGACCTCTTTATCATGAAGCTCCCTTGTAATTGTCGGCGCTCCCCCCATCGTCCAGCCGGGATCCTGGCCAGAATACTCGCAGCCTTCTCCTTGTCCTTGAACAGAGCTTTGTACATATCGGTGGCGACATAGCCAGACGCAATTGCATTCACGTCGACGCCGTCATTTGCCCATTCCTTGCTCATTGCCTTGCCAATGCCCAGGCGTGCCGCCCGTGACGACAGCGAGGTGGTCCTCAAGAGAAGAGAGCTGTTTGACCAAGGGATTAGGCATTTTGTGAGGACGGGGTTTTTTACTGTTAAGATCTTGAGAGAGAATTTAACAATTACACAACAAAGCTTCATCCAGATGGCAAGACACACTTGTACGTGCTTATACCAAACGTAGCATGTTTATCAGTGCTCTACGCCGCATAAAGGGGCCATCCTGAAGGAACCCCCACGCTCACCTGCAAAGGAGTCGACCGGACGAGCGATATCGCAATGTTTTGCTTAGGGACAGAGAGCCGCATCGACTTGTCCGTAAGCAAACAACCCCGCTACCCCGACTGGCTCTGCTTCATCTACAAAAACAAAACCCGGCTACGGTACCTATCTACCTAGGTAGGTGGTCGACCCCGCGGAAGTAAGCAGCCCAGCCCACCTGTGGACACTGTTATTGACCAGGCTCCGGCACGCCCTTTTGTTAGTTGGATGTTGTTGGAGCGTTGGAATCGTCGCTTAGAGGGTCATCCTTGAACGCTACCTTGTAGTCATTTCAGCCATTGCGTCGCTGTCTTGCAACTCAAGGCCAACCAGCTTGAGATCCATAAGAAACGGTTCCCGATTCTTGACCAAAAAAAAGTCTAAAGATTCAGACTGGATTCCAGCATTGCCGTAGCCGAGACACAAGCGATATCTCATACAGGCCAGCAACCGCAGTCATGGCTAGCGAACCAATCGACGTGATGCTCTATGGCCTGGGGGCGTAAGTTGAGCCCCTTGGTGAGATATCAAGCAATTGGCAACAAGTGACTGACAGATACTACACATCACCCTCAACAGCATCGGCTCCTTTTACGCCTTCATTCTCAGCCGGTCCTCCAACGTCCGCCTGACGGTGGTGGCCAGGTCAAACTACGACGCCGTCAAGACAAACGGCATCTCAATTAACAGTGAGAACCACGGGAAACACATAGTCAAGCCATACAAGGGTAGGGGAACTAGTCGTCACGTCCCGTGTTTTCTGCGCGAGAAGCTGAACCCTAAAACTCCAAACTCGACAAAAAAACAAAACAACAAACAGTCGTAAAAACGCCGGCCGATGCAGATTCCAAGTTCGACTACATAGTCTGCGCCCACAAGGCCATCGACATCGCCTCCACCCCGCCGCGCCTCTCCCCGGCCGTCGACCCGGTGCGCACCACCATCGTGCTGGTCCAAAATGGCGTGGGGAACGAGGAGCCATTCCGCGCCGCCTTCCCCGCCGCCACCATCCTCTCGTGCGTCACTTGGGTGGGGGCGCGCCAGGAAGCGCCGGGGGTGGTCGCGCACACAAAGTCCGAGGACCTGCAGGTCGGCCTTTTCCCCAGGAGCAGCAGCAGCGGCGACAGCAACGGCGACGACGAGGCCCGTCTGGAGCGGTTCGCGAAACTGCTGACAGTCGGTGGGACCGTTTTCCAGGTCGTCGAGGACGTGCAGGTGCGCCGCTGGGAGAAGGTGGTCTGGAACGTGGCGTGGAACGCGCTGACCACGCTCACGGGGCTGGACACGCACGCCTGGCTCTCCTCGACGGCCGGGGCGAGGCCCATGACGGAGCGGCTGATGGGGGAGGTGGTCGACGTCGCCGCGGGGTTGGGAGTGGTGCTGGACAAGAAGGAGCTGATTGGAAGGTTGATGGGCAAGATCCTGGCTTTGGCGCCCATCTACAGCAGCATGTACGAGGATGCAAGGCACGGGAGGCCAATGGAGGTCGAAGTCATCCTTGGGTATCCGGCAAGGAAGGCGAAGGATCTTGGGATTGCGGCGCCGACTCTGGATGCGATTCATTGTCTTGTCGCGGCGGTCGATCTGAGGATGAGAACCGAAGCTGCTGCTGCTCTGGGAACTGACCTTGACAAGGTCCAAGGGGCAGGATAGGCTGGACGCTGATATGATAGACAGCGTTGTTAATAAAAAAGGCATTTTGCAAGTCTTCTCCAAAAGACTTACGACACATCTCGTCAAAGCTCTCAAGCTCCCAGACTGCTCATCCAGTCGGGCGAGTTCTGCTGCATGTAGAAGCCAAAGGCTGTCGAGTCCAAGTCCAGCCAATCTGTGGTTCGCCAGCCATCAAACAGGCCCCCACCGCCTGCGAACAGCACATCGTCTAATCCGCCGACCATCCCCATATCCTGCGTCACGCCACCATCTCCTGGGATGCCGCCGCCAATTTCGAACGGTGGTGGACGGAGAGGCGTCGCATGCTGGTCCTGATGCTCCTGCTGCTGAGGCGGCAGCTGATGCCGCTCCATTCCGGAGTAGGAATCCGAATTGCGCTGCTGCTG
Source organism: Pseudopyricularia cyperi (assembly GCA_031306065.1). NCBI lineage: Eukaryota > Fungi > Ascomycota > Sordariomycetes > Magnaporthales > Pyriculariaceae > Pseudopyricularia > Pseudopyricularia cyperi. The sequence goes on along the minus strand of JASAOQ010000245.1, from coordinate 25,368 downwards.
TAGCGCAACAGGACCGCCATCGCCGCCCTCCGCGGCGCCGTCACCGTACCCAGACGGCAGCGGTCGCCGGCACTGGATCCGCTGCGACTGCTGCTGGCGCTGCTGGCTCAGCGCCTCGGACCGCAGCTCCTCCAGGATGACGGCGTACCTCCGGCTGGGCGAGTTCGCCGCCGTGGCCTCGGCCAGGAGCGTCTGGCAGCGCTCGGCCAGGGCCATGAGCCTGGCGTGCGGGGCGGCGGCAGCGCCGGCGCGGGTCTGCCGAATGTCCCAGACGTACGAGATGACGAGGGCGTGGAAGGTGACGTACTGCGTCCACCAGAGAGCCGGTATCGAGGCGCCCGGCCGCGAGGCGATGTGGTCGATGGCCTCGAGCGCGGTGCGGGCGGCGGACACGCACTCGAGCGCCTCGCTGCCGCCGCCGTCGCCCGCCAGGAGGAACAGCCGGTTGGCGTGCATGACACCGTGGCAGTAGGCGAAGCGCAGGACCTGCGACTGCCGCCGGTAGAAGCTACCCAGCATCGACGGCCGGACGGAGCCGAGGTGCGGCGGCAGCGCGGCCCGCCACTCGCGCAGGTCGCGGCTCAGGCGGCGGGCTGCCTCGCAACGGGCCTGCTCGGTTATCGGCTTGATTGAGTAGACCTCGCGCGAGATGGCGCCGATGATGCGCGCGATTCTATTTTGTGTTCGGCAAAAAAAAAAAAAAAAGAAAAAGAGAGTTTTGGTGTTAGCCCGACCTGCCATTTCCAGTAGGTAAACCGTCCCAGGGGTACGGTAGGAACCGTCCAGTGTCTGCTACGCGACGACGAGTCAAGGGGCGGCTGTTATTTACTTTGCATGGGAGATGAGACCGTCCAGGCGACAGTCTGGGAACTCTTGGTCCGATCCCATCGGGCCTTGGGCGTCTGCATCCTCCTCGTCCATCCGATCCGGATACACTTGGTCAATGTCATCGTCGTGGTAGTGCCTTGGCCGGCCCATGATGACGCCAATATACTTGTCGAGTATGTAGGCGGTCCAGAAGGTGCGGATCCTCAATTGCGACTGGAGATAGTCGTGCCGCTCGTCGTCGCCGCCGCCTCGGCCGCACATCGTGGTCGTCTTTCGATGTAGACCCAGCGCGGAGATCATCTGTAGCGCATTGCCGAAAGTGTACCAGGCCCGATTCATGCGCGAAGTTGTTAGCAGATAGAGCGTCTGAATTATTCTGGCCTGTGCTGACTCGAGCCTGGGCAGGCCAGTCTCGGCCTCGGTGAGCGCCTGTGACGCGCAGAACAGCCTGTCGTGCTGCTGCGCGTACTGCGGCGGCTGCTGCACCATCGAGCACGGTGAGATGGCCGAGCGCTCCTCATGTGCGGAGGCAATGGCCAGCACGGCCAGCACGATCGCCGGCCTCGCGGCTCCGAGGCGGTGCCAAGCCGGTCTGCCGTGCGCCTGGTTCTCTTGCATGGTGGCGAGCCAGGCCTCGAGAAGCGGTGGGTGCAGGATCAGGTACGTGACGACGCAGACGTCAAAGTACATGCGTAGCAGCCGGGCGGCCTCGAGGGGCGGCGGGAGCACACCCAGGTCGTGCCCGGCGCCGGCGTCCGGCAGCGGGAGGTCTCCCGCCGACATGACGGGCTGCCGGCTGTCAATGAACGCCGCGGCATCGTGGCCGGCCCCGGAGAAGTCGCCGCTGCCACTGCTGCTGTGCTTCAGGGACGGGTTCTGGCCGCGCTGCCTGGCGAGGCGTCGAGAAGCCCGGTGCAGGAAGGTGACGCCCGACGTCGTGTCAAAGACCTGGCCTTGGATCTCAGCCATGCCGTGATCCGGGGATGCCCTTGAGACCGGAGCGGAGCCGCCACTGATAGCGGGGCCGGCTGCGTGGAGGCTGCTTCCCCGGTGCGGTGGGCCAGCATGGGGCGTCCTTGACTCAGCCGAAGGAGTGGGAGTGATGACAGGTGGTAGCAAAGTAGCCGACTGTTGCGGCGGCGGCGTGGGAGGCCGGCCGCGCGAGTACTTCGCGTCGTACTGACATAGTCGACCCTTCTGGGTGCACTTGTCACATGGCCGCGTCCCGCTGCATCGCGCCTGGTACCGGTGTCCGGCAGAAATAAAACGTTAGTGTTCGGACTCACTACGGGCTACAACCGTATCTACGTGCGCCACCGGACATCCTTCTCGATTTACCTTGCGGGCCTTGCAGGAATCGCAAGCCCTGCTGACCTTGCGAGTCTTGCGGCGGTTCCGGCTCTCTCCCAGCGAATTAGCGGCCCCGGCTACCTCGTCATCCGAGTGGGGAGACGCGTCGACCGTGGAACCCAGGCTCCGGGTCCGCTTGCGGGATACGCTGGCGGTCAGGGAGTCTGAAGCGGGATCTTGCCCGGCGTCGGTGTTCGGGGTCATGCCTTGTGGCCGGGGGGTCATGTAGAATCCGAGCGCCCCAGCGGAGGGGATTAGGAGAAACGCTGGACTGACTGGCGGATTTCGAAAGGGTGGGAGCCCAGAAAGCAATAAGCTGGTCGATATCTCCCGATCTGCTGCTGACCCTCTTGTCCGTTTTGCCGTGGTGTTGTGGCGGGACGGATATGGCTCAAGACGGTGGGGTTGGAGAGAGGAGAAGGTCGTCGGATAAGCAGCGGATTTGGCGGAAACTCTTATAGGAACGAGCTGAGGGCATGGGAGGAGTTCGTTGCAAGGTTCTTTTGCCTCCACTACGCTCACTGAAGGCCACATGATTTGACGGTACGTTGGGTTGTTGCGGAGAGTTGCTTTGGCTCCATGATTGGGGACCACAGGGAGGGGATATTTCAAACGAACGCGGGGGAAACTCCACTAGAGAACTTGGCTCTCCCTGGGGAATTTGTATTAGTAGTATGCACGATGCTTGCTTGAATCGGTCCTTGTCGAAACAGACAAGGGACGGATGAAATCACGGCATGTGCTTCTCTTGAGATTGCCTTTTGTGCTTAGTCTAGACTAGACTAGACTAGACTGTTGTCTTTTCTTTATGCGAAGGAACCTTGTCGGTCCTGGGAAAAGTAAAGGCCCTGAAAATTTAAAAAAATAAGCTGCCTGACAAACCATGCTGACTGCTCGCCTTCCAGCGATATATAGTAGTCAAGGACACATGCCTTTGATGGGAGGAGGCCCATCGTGGAATTCAGAGGTTAAATGAAATAGGAAATCAAGACCTATTCCACACCAAAATCATTGTCTCAACACGGCAACCAACGGATTCACCTCCGAGACCTCAGCTCGTTACACAGCAACCCTGCGGGACTCGAGGTCGGCATGTCGTAGATCCACCAGAGCAACCAGTCTTTCTTATGCTGTGCTGATTTACTGCCATGTTGCCGAGGAGGTAGACCAACCCCGGATTTCTCCGCATCGCCGGTGGCCTTGGCGGCCACACCACCTGGAGAAGGAGACCAGGGTCTGACTTGGCTAAATAGCCAAGCCTGACTACTTCAAAAAACTGGTTATGATCCATTGTATGTCTATCTCAGCACTGAGCATGCTTCTACGGCTTCTTCTCTTTCCTCAGTTCGCTAGTCTCCCTAGCCCTCCTTCCAACTGACCAAGAGCCATGGCCGAAACACTGAAGCAGGAAATCTCCGTGATCGAGGACTCGAGGCGGGAAGTCGGCTTTGACGATGTCACCAAGGCGCCGCCGGTCCGCATGATCGACACTTTCCACGTCGTTGGACTCTCAGACGACGACGCGGAATTCTACAACAGCTTCACACCCGAGCAGCGGAAAAAGACAATGTTCAAGGTCGACATTCGCCTGACGCCTATGCTGGCCACGCTCTACCTCATCTCCCACCTGGACAGGTCGAACATTGGAAACACCAAGATCGAGGGTATAGACAAGGACTTGCGCATCGATGGTGTTCAATGGAACATAGTCTTGTCTCTCTTTTTTGTTCCATACATTCTGCTTGAGGTCAGTAGCGCTTGTCCGGGCGGTTTATGTTACACAGGGACCAAGTCTTTTTATTGACACCCCAAAAAAAAAGGTTCCTAGCAACATGCTTCTCAAGCGCTTCAAGCGTCCCTCATTATATATGGGTATCTTGGTGGTCTGCTGGGGTATCATCATGACACTACACGGCATCGTACACAACTTTGGCGGACTCCTTAGTTTGAGAATGCTGCTCGGAGTCTTCGAGGCTGGCTTCTTCCCTGGCGCCGTCTACCTATGCACATTCTGGTACCTGCCTCGTGATCTAGCCTCGCGCATCTCGTGGTTTTACTGCAGCAGCGCGCTGTCGGGGGCTTTTTCAGGCGCCCTGGCGGCCGGCCTCGCCCAGTTGGACGGCTATGGGGGCCTCGAGGGCTGGCGCTGGATCTTCCTGATCGAGGGCGCCGTCACCATTTGCTTGGGAATCGCGACCTTCTGGCTCCTCATCGACACCCCCGACCTGAGCGGCAAGTGGCTGAACCCGGACGAGATCCGGTTCCTGAACATCCAGCGCCTCGTCAAGCAGGGCGGCCGCTTTGAGGACGGCGAAAGGGTCAAGGGCGAAGTTTGGGGTGACCTCCGGGCTTGCCTGACCAACTGGCGCATGTGGATACTGGGATACGTGCAGTTTGCTCAGTCTGCCATGTCATACGGTATGTTTACAAGTGCAACTCTCGGCTTTGGCGGAACCGCGGCAAGAAGTGAAGCTTACATCACCCCGACGAAATATAGGCACAAAATTCAACCTCCCTACCATCACTCGCTCCATGGGCTTCTCCAACACGGCAGCCCAGCTGATGACGGCACCTCCCTACATCATGGGCGCCATCGCCTCGATTGCCTTCTCCAAGATGTCGGACAAGTTCAACCGCCGCATGCCTTTCGTCGTCATGCCCTTCACGCTGGTAGTCATCGGCTTTGGCATCATGCTGGGCCTGCGTGGCCGTTTCAAGGAGGAGCTCGGCGCGTCCTACACGGCCGCAATCATCGCCTGCATGGGCATTTACCCGGCCATGCCCGCGGTCACGTCCTGGGCGGCCGGAAACCTGGCCCCGACGTCGCGCCGGGCCGTGGGGGTGGCGCTCAACATCGCAGTCGGCAACGCTGGCGGCGTCATGGGCAGCTACATGTTCTTCGACAGCGACGCGCCCGCGTACACCACGGGATTCGGGCTCAGTCTGGCATTTGCCCTCTCGGGCATGACGGCGGCCTTGATCGCCGAGGCGGTGTACTTCTGGAGCAACAAGAAGAATGAGAGGGCCGTGGCCAATGGCGAGGCTGACAGGTTGACTGGAGACGAGCTGTTGAAGATGGGCGACAGAAGCCCGCTGTTCAGGTACACGCTGTAATTGGATACGAGCTGTGTGATTTCGGTGGACATCGAAAGAGGCATAGAAGCCGTATTTCTGTACCTATGGCTGTTGCCAAACATGCTTTGGCGACCAAAACCAGCCAGTTGCGTCTTGTTTGTCCGGTTTGGCGTCTACGGTACATGTTGACATGCCCTCTCGAAAGTAAAGCCGAATCTGCGAGTATCATGCTGTATAATAACCTCGTTTAATGACTCGTTTGAGGATCTTTATACTTTCTGGATGATAGTCGCGAATCTTAAAGGTCTCAGTTTAATCTTGGCGGTTACTCCTAACCTTGAAAGAGTTTGTAACCCAGCAGAATAAGCTTCTACAAAGGAGAATGGAACGCATCCGATGACCAGGACATGAGCAAATCATAATTATAATACCACCGTTAACCTCCAGCCATCTCATGCTACCATTCTCACTGCAATACACGGGATCCCCGTCCGCTCTCCCTTAGTCAAACCAGTTAGTTCTGGCTCGTATGCAGAACCTTGGTCGCCACGTGCTCGCATAGCTCTATGATGCTGCGGTTCTTCAAGATCTCGAACACGGGCACCTCGACATGCAGCTGCTTCATGAACCAATAACGCACCTCAACCGCAATGAGCGAGTCCACACCCACTACGTACGCCGGTTTCCCAACGTCCATATCGTCGGCAGACACAGACAGCGACTTGGCTAGCTTCTGCACCAAGCCCGCCGTCACGATCTCGGTTGCGGTGTCTAGGTCGGGCGCCGCCTTGATCGCGGCAAGCCGATCAATCTCGTCAACCTGGCCGTCTTTTCCTGCATAGTCGTTGGCAGTGGCGTTGCTGTCCGTCTCGCCGATCCTCCGGAGGTTGCTGAACATGGGCTTGTGGATCCAGTCCAGCAAGCCCTCCCGCGTCAGACGAGCCAGCTCCGCAGGGCTCTCAACCATGCTCACGAGCTGAACAGCCCCAAAGGCAGAGCAATCGTAGCTCGGGTCGCAGACCATGTCCATCAAGGCCATAAGCTGTGCCTGCATCAGGCCGTTGCTGCTAGCTCGCAGGCCTAGCGTGACGGAATGGTAGTTTGTAGTCGCCCACCCAGCCTCCGCCACGAGAACAAGGTCAATAGAGACGGCCTTGAGATTGTTAGCAACGCGGTGCCGCGCCAGGCCGTCCTCAAAGGCGTTGCCGGCCGCGTAGTTGCTCTGCCCGCGGTTTCCCATGACGCCGCAGAAAGAGGAAAGGAGGACAAAGAAGTCCATGTCCCGCGGTAGGAGCTGATGCAGGTTCCACGAACCCGCACACTTAGGGTCAAGGCTCTCGCGGAACGCCAACAGCGACATGTTGGCAAGCATGTCGTCACGCAAGGTCATGGCACTCTGGATACAGCCTTTGATGGGAGGTAGCTGCTTCTGCGCTTGGGTTAGGATGCTTTTGAGCGACGCATGATCGGAAACGTCACATGCCTGGGCCAGGACCTTGGCCCCAGAGGCTTCTAGTTCCCCCAAGAACTTCACCACCTCTGGTCTGTTAGAGGGACCCCGCGACGACAGCAGCACAAAATGACGGGCTCCGCGGGTGACCATCCACCGAGTGATTTCGCGCCCTAGACCGCCCAGCCCACCACTGATCACATAGGTGGCGTCTGCGTCAAAACTGTACTGCTCCCGTCGCTGCAAGGGCATGTATTCCACCACGTCGTCGCTGGAGAAGTCGATGACGACCTTTCCCGTGTTCTTCCCTCCTTGGAGGAAGCGCATGGCCTCCTCCAGCCTCGAAGGCGGGTAGACGTGCAACGGCCTCGGCTCATGAAGGTCGTGGTTCTCCTCAAAAAGCCGCACGACGTCCTTGAGAATCTTTTTCATTAGACCTTTACCCTCTTTGTGTACGACGACCAAGTCCACTGCAGCAAAGGTGATATTTTTGTCAAAGGGCCCCATGGGCAGCATGTTGTTTGCAATGATGTCTGCCTTGCCTATGTCCACAAACCGTCCGAACGGTGCGATGCACTCCCAAGATTGCAGCAGCAATTCGCCGCCCAGAGAGTTCAGCAAAACATCAACGCCGCGTCCGCCGGTAGCGAAAAGGACCTCCTGCGCAAAGCTGTCGTTGCGGCTATTGAAGATGTTGTCGTCCGGCACGTCGTACAGCTCCCTGACCAGCGCGCGTTTGCTTTCGCTACCGACTGTTACAAAGACCTTGGCTTTACGCAGTTTGGCCAACTGCACAGCTGCCTGCCCGACGCCACCGGCAGCCGCGTGGATAAGGACCGTTTCGCCGGCATTCAGCCGCGCGATATAGTCGAGGGAGTAGACCACCGTCGACCAAACGGCAGGGATCGCAGCGGCGACGTGGAAGGACATGCCCCGGGGCAGCTTTTCCGTCTGCAATTCCGGGCACCGCACAAACGTGCCGTAACCGCCCCCGTCCGAGCTGCAGTAGAGCACGGCGTCGCCGGCACTGAGTTCGCTGCCGCGAGCAACGCGGGAAATCACGCCAGCGCCGTCGAAGCCGAAGCTGTTCCCAGGGATCTGCCCGAGGGCGATCATGACGTCTTTAAAATTCATGCTGGTAGCCTTCACCTCGATCTCAACCTCGCCTTCCTTCAGCTCACTGCACCCGTTAGGGTCCTCGGCGAAGTATAGCGTGTCGAGCAAGCCGGGTGTCTCAATGCTGATACGAAAGCGTGGTTTGTTGCTTCTGCTTCTCCAAGTATCGCATTCTTGGCCGAAGCGGAAAGTCCGGGCTTGTTGCACCTCCCATCGCGCTGACAGGGTCTCCTTCATATTCGGCGCCGGTATAAGGCGAGGGATGCAGAGGACACCGTTCTTCTCCGAGAACTCTGACTCGTTGTCGGCGCTAGGAGGCTGGAGGGTTTTGAGCTGGCGTAAGACACGAAGCACGTGTTGAACTAGGGAAGCGGTCTCGGACGGGCTTTCGGGACGCGATGCCACGCTGAGGGTAATGAAGCCCTGGTCTCCTCTCTCGGAACAGACACTCCTCCCGAACCCAACGACGGCCTCGGCCCGCGGATTCGAGGCCTCGGGGGCCGCTCCGTACGTCAACCAGACCATGAAATTGCTGCCGAGACACAATGTCTTGATGGCGGAGAAATGCAGGTCGGATCCCGATTCTAGGACAGGACGTTCCAGGTCCAGCAGATTGACGACAACCTCCTCCCGGAGCTGTTGAGTATCCAGAGTTGCGGCATCCTCAATCGCCCAAAGTACGACCGCGCTCGTCGTCATTTCTCTTGCAATATCGTCCTGCAGAGTTTCGGCCATAGATGTCTGGAGGGGCGAGGTTGGATCATAGACGATCCGGTACGGATTCGTCCCGACTGGACGTGCAAGTGACGAGGAGCCGGGCAAATCCTCCTCCTCCGGTCGGGTGCTGATGATGATGGAAACCCGGTGGTGCGGCTTCTCTTCGTGGTCACGAAACACCATATCGACACCCGGAAAGCCAGCCTCTCGGAGAACCGTGTCCCACTGCGACTCGGTCAGGAGAGGACCTTGATCCTTGTATTCGTCGTTGGTTGACCACCACTGGCCTTCGCGCAGCCACCATCCTGGGAGAAGACCAAAGATGAGACCGTCACGGACGTTGTCCAGGTTGACCGCCTCGCCCATGAGAAGCACGCCACCAGGGCGGAGGAGCCCTTTGACGTAGCGAAGCGTCTGAACCAGATCCCTTGTGGCATGGAGCACGTTTCCGGCCACGACAACATCATATGTTCCGTCAACGTAGCCCTGGCTTGCGGGGGTCTGTTCCAAATCCAACTTCTGGAACTTCATGTGATCGCCAACAAATGAGAAGCGCTCGCGGGCTTTTTCAAAGAAACCGGCAGATACGTCCGTGTAGACATACTCGCCAAGGCTTGGTCGCCGTTAGTGTGTGGGATCGTCCGACGTGGAAACTAGATAGTGAACTCACCGCACAGGCACCAAAGCACCTCCTTCTTCGCCCGGAGCCAGATAAGGCAAGATTCGACCCGTGAAGCTACCTGTGCCGGCGCCAACCTCCAGCAGACGGAGCTTCGGGTTCTTATGGGCCAGGATGTCGATGTAGGCTCCCATCTTGCTATTGTTGGTCGCAAACACGTCGCAATGATAGAACTCTGCTCAGAGTTAGCTCCTTAGCAGTCCGATGCCCAATTCTCATGGCCAACACTTTATATAAAACGGCCGTCTTGTTAAAGGGGAGTTCAACTGACCGTCGGCAAGATTGCCTTCAAAGATGACTTGCAACGGGTTTTCTAATCCTCTCAGGATCTTGTGCAGGTGCTGGCCGACTTTCTTCGTGAGCCTCTGTGTGGGTTCAGATTCAGCATCTCTCAGGACGTCCTCCATGTTCAAGTGGCCAAGACCGCGGGACTCAAGCGCCCATTGTTCCCGTTGCTGACGTATACGGCGCATCCATTGGACGTAACGGCCCAGGTGGTCATCGAACTGCAGAAGGGCCGCCTCTCTGTCCATAGAGTCGAGGGCTAGCTCAATGTAATGCAGCGCGATGGCGTCAGCTCGGTCGATTTTCTCCTTGGGAGATGCGCTGCAGCGTGGATCCCGCCGGAAGACGGAAGCGAGATAGGCCTGAGCCTCTTCCGGTCTCAAAAGAGACAGGTCGGGCTTGTATTCGAGACCATACAACCATTGTTTTGACTCGGGTCCGCACGTGGATGTTCCCTTTGAACTGGCAAGACTCGTGATGGCGGTACCGCGCTGACCCTCCAGGACGACGACGGGCTCTTCGCTTCCCTCCAGCGTCACCAGCGTCCGGCATTCGGCCTCGCGAAAAGCCCTCATCGTTTTCTGCGTAGCGGCCCGCATCCGGGGGTTCCCCTCAGTACTGAATAGCTTGTGCGAAACCCAAAGCTTCCGCAGATGAGAGAACATCATAGTGGGCACGGCGTTCCAGCCGCCCTGGGACAGTGCCACCATTTGAAGATGACATATGGCGTCGAGAGTGGTCGGGTGAATCACGCAAGGGTCCTCTGCGGCGTACGCCATTTTGTTCGCAAAGTCCCGCAGCCGCAACGTGGCCGTCGCGTGTCCCTCTCTGTCATACGAAATATCACCAAGACATTGAAAATACGGGCCGTAGTCGAAACCAGACAGCTCCGACATGTGCTTGTACACCTGGCTGGGATGGACCATCAGCCGGCATTTGCTCTCGATCACCCGTACTTGATTTGTGAGAGACGCGTCGAGTCGAGCGCGGCGAACCTCAGATCTGGCGGCTTGTTCGGCCTCGGTTCCCTGCTGAGGGCCAAGCTCCACTTGAATACTGCCGTGCGCGCACTCGATCCAGTCGTCATTGTTGACGCCGAAGACGCGCCAGTCGTAGCAAAACTGCTGGCTGCCTGTGTTGGTTGTCTGTCGGCGCGGCCGCAGCACAATCTTGGCCTCCGAGCCACGCTCCGTGTTATTGGCGTCGACGGACCGGAGGAAGCGGACGTTGTTTAACCGGTAGCCCCTGATTTGATCATCCACCGAGGCGGACGCCAGCTGGCGTGCTGCTTCGATGGCCATTACCAGCATTCCTGAGCCCGGGTAGAGCGGGGAGCCGTTGAGGGCGTGGTCCAGGATCCAGGGGTTCTCACAATGTCTGATCAAATGACGCCAGCTGGCCTCTCCGCTGTTCCAATCACGCTCTCGGACGCCGAGGAGGGCGTGCCTACGATGCTGACGCATTGCAAAGTTGCGACTCAGTCGGCTCTCTTCCCACAGTTCCCGAGGTCGGGCAAAGGGATAAGAAGGCAAGTCCAAGACATGCTTGGGCTTGCGATTGGCCTGTTTGGCGTCTTGGTTGAGCCTGTCTAAGCGCACAGGAACCCCGGACGCCCAGAGAGTACCAGCGGTCTCAAGTAAGGACCGTTCGTCAGCGGCGTCTTTCTTCAGAATGCAAGTGTATTTCCACTTGTCTTTGGGGGCATTCACAAAGACCTGAGCCATCGTCTCCTGGATCGGTCGTCGTAAAGCCGCTTGGGGTCCCATCTCAACGAAGAACAGAGGCACACCAAGCGGCTGATCTTGGACCATGACCTCCAGAGCGTCCGAGAACAGAACGGGCGAGACCAGGTTCTTCACCCAATACGCAGGTTTGGTCAAGGTTGACAAGTTCTCCAGCCTTCTGCCATTGGTCGATGAGTAGAATCTGATGCTGGAAGAGCCGTCGCCGAGACTTTCCGCCGTCTCGGAAGTAGGCTTGGAAACGTTCTGGATGAGATCATGGTACTCTGATGCCACGACGTCCATGAAGCGAGAGTGGTATGCGACCTTGACCGATAACTTGCGTGCAAAGATTTGTGCCTGATCAAGAGTCTTGGCGATGGCGTCAATCTCGTCAACTGGCCCTGACAGTGTAACGTTGGAAGGGCTGTTGACACAGGCGACCGATACACTATGTGAGAGATACTCGCGGACCGCGTCCCGACTCAGACCGACTGCCATCATTGTCGTTTTGCCTTGGATGGTTTCGGAAGATACTCTGCCAGATACGATGCCCCGGAAGTAGGCAATCATCCATGCCGACTTACGATCCAGGCCTCCCGCGCAGTACGCCGCGGCGACTTCGCCTGACGAATGACCGCACACCGACCGCGGAACGATGCCCCACGACCTGAACAGGTCGACTGCCGCGACTTGCAGAGCCGTGCAAAGGGGCTGCGACAGGCTCGCCTCGCTGATCTTGGAACATTCAGGGAACGCATCCAATTCCTCGATAACGGACCAGCCACATCCGAGCGAGCGTAGGAACTCATCGCACTCATGGAAGCTCTGCCGGAACACCTTGTATCGCATCAGTCCAATTCCCATGCGGGCGTACTGGGCACCCTGACCGGTGAATATGAAGGCCAGATCGGGTGTCTTGGACGGAAGCGCATGGCGGGCAGGAGACAGGATGTCCACTAGGTCTTCTCGGACTCGAGCTTCTGAAGCTTCCACAGCAAAGGCACGCCAGACCATGGCGCTGCGTCGAGAGAGTGTGTGGGCCATGTCGACCAAGAAATCATTCTCGGGCTGGTTGTCAAGTTTGGATGGGCGGTTCGACTTGAGATATCTTTGTAATGCCGCCGCCTGCCGTTGCGGTCCGGCCTCGTCAGCCGCGGAGAACGTCAGCAGCAGAAGAGGAATTTTGGCATCGATATCGCTGTGGACGGGGCTGCCATCATCTGCTCCACTGATTCCGTTGGTCCAACTGGCAAAATCATGACCGTTCGTATCGTTCTTGCCGCTCATGCCGTTCGTGTATTCGGTGGCACCGTTGGCAGAGACGTTGCTGTCGACGAGACCAGCGGCGGCGGTGCAGCCTCGGAGACCGCGCAGCCGCAAGTAATTGTGAGCATCATCCAGAACAACATGAGCATTGGACCCGCCGTACCCAAACGAGCTGACGGATGCGCGACGGAACCCGGACATTGGCGTATGCCAGGTCACAGGTCGAGCCGGGAAGCTGATTCCAGACGTGCTGGCTTGGATAGCCGGGTTGGCTTCTTCAAAGTCAGCGATGGGCGGGATGACGCCTCTTTCCAGCGTCAGCACCGTCTTGAGCAGACCCGCGAGGCCGCTCGCGCCTTCGAGGTGGCCGATATTGGACTTGACTGACCCCACCACCAAAGGCTCGTTCCTCGCCGCCGTCTGGAAGACTTGGCTGATGGCGGCGGCCTCCAGGGGGTCTCCAACGGGCGTTCCTGTGCCGTGCGCCTCGACGTACCCCGTATCGTCGAGGTTTAAACCCGCTTCCAAATATGTGTTTTTTATTAGATCCACCTGGGCCTGCGAACTTGGCTGCGTAATACTTGGCGTGCGGCCATCCTGGTTAACGCCCGTAGCGCGGATGACGGCGCGGATCGGATCGCCGTCCTCTATAGCTTTGTGGAAAGGTTTAAGCAATACGAAGGCATAGCCTTCGCCGCGACCGTAACCGTTGGCCTTTTTATCGAAGCTATACGAACGTCCGTCGGGCGAAAGGAAGCCGGCGTTGCTAAGGGGGAGGCTCATACATTCCGGCGTGATATATGTATTGGAGCCGCACACCAAACTCATTTCCGATTCACCGGCCAAAATGCTTCGGCACGCCAAATGGACGGCGTATAGCCCGCTGGAACACGACGTATCCACAAAGACGGTCCTCGTAGGTCAAAAAAGTGACTTATCCGGTTTGAGAGCATGGAAGATCCGGATGCCGTTGCCTGATAGCGCGACTGGAAGGCTGGGTCGCGGGCGACAATAGCGTCGCTGTCCCGACCAAAAGATGCGCAGAACACGGACGTTTTCGAGCCCGCCGCACATTCAATTGCGATGCCGGCTGTACATTCCGCGATCGGTCAGCTTTACGACTTTTTGGTAGGAACATATGTCACTTGAGACCATGCCAACATACCATTCTCAAAGGTGTGATACGCTCCCTCGAGGAGGCCGCGTTGCTGAGGATCCAGGATGGAAGCTTCGGCTGGTGACATGTGGAAGAAGGCGGCGTCAAATGCCCGAGGGTCTTCGGCCATGAAATGGGCCTTCCTGACGCGGATCTACATCCGTGGGTTAGAGATATGGTTGAAGATTCCGAGTTCCTCGTTTTTACAAGGACACTTACACTATCCAGGCGTGCAGGGTCGGGGTGATAGAAGGCATCAATGTTGAACCGGCCGGCAGGCACCTCACAGGACGCGTTGAGCCCATGCTCTAGCATATCCCAAAAGGCCTGCACCGACGTAGCATCACCAGGGAACTTGAGGTTCAGACCGACAATAGCTATGGGTTCATTTTGATGGTTGCTTTGTTCTACCATTGCGACTGACGATGTGCCGAGAGCGGACCAAATGTCTTGGTCCGTTTGGTGATCCTAGAATGTTATGGTGGCAGGAGAGCAACTCACAAGGGCTCATGATACAAGGCCCGGACTCCACGTCAGCCAACCTACTGGATTTTATACCTTGGAATACAGGCCGTATGGGTAGGTCCAGCGCTCTGGGATAGTACGAGCTGTCAGGGCATTGCACTACGTACAATCTGGTCCAATGGTTCGAGTTCCAGTGGATATTTCCAAGCACTTACAGTTAACACAATATTCAACGTAATGTGAATAGGTCGAATATCAGGGCTGTAGGTAGTATCAGACGCAAAGCTTGTATCTACAAGTAAACTACTGTCTATGGCAGTAAAAGTAATAAGCAGCCTGTCTGTATTTACTATGTAACACTATAAGTATTGACCAGGGCATGGGGGGTACAAAGTAGGAAAGGCTTTCTCAAACCAAGTTTCGAGCATAAGAAACGCGGCGCTAGTGCCAAATACTACGTCAAAAAGGCTGATACCAGAGTATAAAAGAGCAAGATTTTTCATCTACATGTGCTATTTCAAGTTACGAAGCCATCATCTACCAGTATGGGCATTATACTTTCCCTGGAAAAGGCCAATTTTCCCCAGAATATCGAGACTTTACACATAATATATCGTCGCCCGAATACAATGACTCGACACAATTTTGGAAACGCCATCTATTTCCCATTGTTTCTTGGTTGGATTTACGACATCCTCGTTCTCGACGGGTACTGCCCGCTGGCTTGGGGCTGCTCCAAGAACAACCTTCAAAGACACTACTATGTACAGCAAAACCGTCTCGGCAGTTGCCCTCGATGACCTGGATGGTCGACCTCGTCTTCTCGACATAGGTGTGGGCACGGGTGACTGGATGGCACACGCGCCACTGGCTTCCCAAAACTAGCGTCCTCCTGGTCGACATCAACGATGGCCCTCTCGCGGAGAGCAGCACCCGCATATGCAAGGCACACCCGACAGTGCTGTTGGAGACGAAAAAAAGGCTTGACGTGTTTGACCTCAGAAGAGCGAAGCCTGTCCTGTCACCTCCTGACGATGGCTGCGGACATGACGCCGCAAAGTTCAATGTCACATCTTGTATGCTACTGTTGCACTGTCTGTCCGACACGGGCAACAGGAAGGGCAAGGCGTTGGCTCGCTTGAGTCATGTGCTAGACAAGGACGGTGTCCTTGCGGGAGCGACTGTTCTTGGCAGAGGCGTAAAGGACAATGTCTTGGGCAGATACATCATGTTCTAGCACAACCTTCTGGGCATCTTTTATAGCCACGACGACGGCGCCAACGACATCGTTGAGCCTTTGCAGTCAAAATTTGAGGTCGTCGACTAGCGTGTCGAGGGCACTATGCTACTTTTTGAAGCCAGCTCACCAAGGCTACAGGATCAGCCTTGATCGGCTTCATGTACGAGGCGAGGAAGGGCGCTTGAAGAGTAAAAGATATTATAGCTTCCCCTTGAGATAGCAAACAACAAAGCCTGATAAAATACAAACAACCTACAGCTAGTAGTGGCGCCTCGGGGCTGACTAGTAAGAGCCATTCAGGCACTGCTTGCTATTTAAAGTTGATCCAATGGAACAATAACCCACTTTCAACAGTTCCTCTGAACCATCTTGATACGCACCGAGTAAGGCTGGTACATGTGGACGGACATGACAGCGTATGTGTTATTCACAGCAGCCAGAGTCCGTTCTCTCGCCGCCCCGGCGGTCTCCCCGTCGTTGGGAATGACCTCGAGTCTGTGGTACGCCAAGATTGTAGCAAGCGCCGCAACCAAACCAATCTGTGAGAAGCGTTTGCCGGGGCACGCCCGCTTGCCCTCGCTCCATGGGACGAATGCTCCCCCAGGTGGTGGTTGCAGCCGCTCTTTGGCTAGACTGTCGCCCTGATCATCAGCAGCCGCTGGTGTAATGATCCAGCGGCGCGGATTCCACATCTTGGCATTAGGTCCCCATATGCCCTCGTGGACCTGGACGCCAGGCATGTTGACGTAAACGTTGGTTCCGGGTGGGATGTGGATCTCTCCATCGCCAACACGAAGGCTTGCCGACAATGGATTGACCTTTGGAATGACTATTACTGATGGGTATAGTCGAAGCGTCTCATTCTGTTTTGAGTGCCAGTGTTAACAAAGTCTTGCATTCAGCCTCTTTCGCTGCATTGTTGGAGTATTTTTTTCTTCTCTTCTTTTTGTTGCCTCTCCAGAAACCAAAAACAGAGTACTTACCACGGCAGCTTGGCACCTTTTCAATCGCGCAAACACACCCAAAGATGCCTCCTCGGATTGCCAGCGAGTGTCATCGCCAACGAGGACCTCTTTGATCTCTTGCATCAGCCATTCTTGCATTTCCGGAATGGCAGCCAAGAGATATATCATAAAGGTCAGCGTGTGAGCCGAAGACTCGTGTCCGCCTCGCGCATATGTGAAGAGGTTACCGCGGATCTCCGACTCGGACAGGTAGTTTTCTGCGCTAGTTTTCAGCTGGTCCTGGGATTCTTTGCTCCTCCTGACCATAAAGGTCAGCAGATTCTCGGCGTCCTTTTCCATCTGTCCCTGCGCTATCCTTTCTTTGCATGACGCCATCATCTCGTCGAGATATCTCTGAAGCTCCAAGATCGCCTGGCGAAAGTTCCGAATCCCACTCGGCATACCTGGCATCCCCATCGCCCACCATGGTACCAGCCGGAGCATCAAAACGCCCTTGATACTACTGTGAAGGCAATCTTTGTAGCTCCTCGTATACCCTGCCGGAATAGTCGTGTGCACAGGCTGCTTAAAATCGTATTTGACTCCGTAGCAAACGTAGGTGAAGACGTGCAGATAAAGCTCGCGTACATCTTCGATTGCGTCAACTATGCGGCCTTGGCTGACTTTGGAGTAATGCTGGGCCATTTGAAGTGTCTGCCTGATAGTCTCCGCCCAGACAAGTCGGTGATTCTTGTCATTCAACGTGGCTACGGTAGCCTTCCGGTGGTGCGCCCATTCGGCGCCCTCTGTCGAAACAACGCTGGTGCCTATCACGTCCATGACCTCTGGTCAAAAGGATGACTGTCAGAGAAGGAGCAACAGCCATGGCAACAGTAACAGCTACTCGGGGTCTGGGAGGGAGAAATATACGTACTTGCAAAACTGCCCAGCTTCGGGAACTCATTGGTGTATTTTCGCAGGACCTGATTGACCACGACGTGATCGCGTGTGTGGATTTCAATGCCTCGCGGCGTAGCGTTTGCAAAGGTATCGCCATATCGCTTGTGAATTTGACAGTCCCCGTGGGCGCGGTCAATCCATGTCCAGTCCAGCGTGTTGCACCTTGTCCAGTCCCCGAGGCCAAACGGAAGCCGCTGGAGAAAAGGTATCACCCGCTTGTTGCAGACAATCCAGGCCGGGTTGAAGCTGCTCAAGGGGCTGCACACAACCCAGATGCCAAGCTTTTTAGCAATCCGCACGTTTCGAACCAGACAGAGAATAGAGTTGACGAGGTACAGCACGGGCACCAGGGCCGCAGCGATGATGAGCCAGTTCATTACGATATCTTGACTTTGTAGCCAAACACCGGTTTACGCGAAAAGGACGGCCTTCAGGCAGCTCGGTCGTACTGGCGGTAAGGGGGTTTCGAACTTTTTACAACAAGGTAGGCTTTTTGGGCGTTCCCAACTTTTGTAATAGCGTTTGACGAAACAAGACAAAAGACGAAATCAGAAACCTACTACGTAGTACTACTATTTATGTAGGTTGTGAGACTTTCCGCAAACAGTAAAGTTGGTGGAAGTCCGTACATAAAAGCACAGTGGCAGGGGATCGCTTTTTCTTGCCTTATCCCATATAGGGTCACTACTGGGCCAAAATACTCAAACATACGGACGACAATAATCGCTATAATACCCATAGAACGCTAGAATAGGGACATGCTATAAGGGATATTCCTACTCATTCTCTTTACTCATCGTGCACAATACAATGGTTTGGCAAATGCGAAAATGTGGTCACTTGGCACTTGAAAGAGGTGCAATGGATAATGGAACATAGATGCGGTTGGCACGAGAGCCCCTGAGTTACGGATTCGCGGCATTTGGTTAAATCCTGACTCATCTATATAGTATGTATCTCAGCTGACAATAGTTCAAGATACATAGGACAGTATACTATGTAACATTAATCTGGCATCCTTTGGGGGAAATCTGGTGCTGGCTGGTCTTTGGGGCCGATCACAATCATCATCAAATACCCAAGAAACTGAGCCCGATCAGCATGTAGAAGGTTTGCTTAGCCCATGTCCTGGTGATGTCGTACATTTCCACCATGACCATGGTACTTGGTAAATCTGACTCGTAGCATACATGGTGAATCTGCTTCCCAGCTTGTAAATACCACAACAGTTAGTACATAGTAGTATACCGCAAAGTGTGTTTGGTGGTATTTGCCTCCAGAACTTGATTTTATTCTAGCTTTTTTCCACATGCTACTTACTATTATACTATGTACATACCACCTACGTCACACTGCCACTAGGTTCGAGTGAACGCAGATCAGCCTACCCTAGTACCGGGCAAGCGTTCGTTCCTACATAGTGTTCCTGAGATGTGACAACATAGTATTTCAATTTACTTGGAGCCAAAGGCGATATCATCTCTACTACTATGTACTATTACTATGTATGTACTGTAAGCCTTAGTGTTTTGGATCCATCAACTTTCAGACCCTGCGCATACTTGGGAACCAAGCCTGGGCATCCCTTTGAGACAAACAGCTCCGACGATGGAATACCTCTATACGCTACTTCAAGATCTGCCCGGTTCATCTGTTCAGCAACTGACGGTTGCAGTGCTGTGCGTTGCCATTACAATACACGTGTTCTTGACTGCGCGGGAGGAGAAACGGATTAATCGACTCGGCGGCCATGCGTCCGAGTTCAGCTCCATCTTTCCCACGAGTGAGGACGGCCTCTCCAATCAATCCCGTAGTTCAGTTCATCCGCATATCCTCATAAGGCTTCCTTCATCACACACCAGGCAAATGCATACATGAGCTGACAAGGCATCATCAGAAGTTCTCTCGGGCTTGCACTTCATCGCGTCCATCACATCCCATGCCCTGCGGGATCAGAATCTCAAGTTCATGCACAACGCGTTCCTGCGGGCCGGTCACGGCAAGAAGAACCCATACACGTTCGAGGTCAGTCTGCTTGGGGAGCGGACGCTGTTCACCAGCGATCCGGACAACATCCGCTCCATGCTGGCCACCCAGTTCGCAGAATTCGGCAAGGGCCAACGTTTCCGGAAAGATTGGTTCGATCTCATGGGAAACAGCATCTTCAACGTTGATGGTGATGCTTGGCACGAGTCACGCCGGCGCCTTCGGCCCCTGTTCACCCGACAACGTGTCAGCGACCTGGCCTCGTTTGAACGTCACGTCCAGGTCATGCTGCCGATGCTGGCTGGCGGCCGCACGGTGAATGTCAAGGACATACTGAGCCGGCTGGCCCTTGACGTCTCGGCCGATTTCTCCCTGGGGCGGGACGTCGCCTCGCTGGCACGCCACGACGACGACGGTGTCTTCGTGGCCTTTGAGCGCATCCGACACACGCAATCCTTGATTGAGCGACTGGCAACACTCAACTTTGTCGTGCCACGACGTCAGTTTCACAAAGATTTGGCCACACTTGACGGGTTCATGAAGCCGTCCATCGACGAGGCGCTGGCCATGTCGCCCGAGGAACTGGACGACATGGACCAAAGGGACCACGGCTACAAGCTTATCCACGCCTGCGTGGCCACGTCCCGCGACGCGCGCTATCTGCGCGACGAGATGATGTCGATCCTGATCGCCGGGCGGGACACGACGGCTACCACCATGGCATGGATGTTCTACGAGCTGGCGCGCAGCCCGGAGGTCCTGGCCGACCTTCGCCGCGAGATCGAGGCCACGGTCGGCTTGGGTCCCCGGGCGCGCGAGCCGACGTTTCAAGATCTCAAGAGCATGCGGTTCTGCACCTGCGTCATCAACGAGACGCTGCGTCTGTACCCCAACGCGCCGTTCAATATCCGCGCTGCCGTGAAGGATACAAGCCTGCCGCGCGGGGGCGGGCCAGACGGCAACGGGCGTGTCGGCGTTCCAGCCGGCACGCAGGTCATCTATTCCACGCACATCCTGCAGCTCCGCAGCGATCTGAACAGATTTGACCATGCGCCCGTCCACGAGTTCTTCCCTTGGCGGTGGCTGGACTGGGCTCCGAACCCATGGACCTACATCCCTTTCAACGGGGGTCCTCGGATATGCATCGGGCAGCAGCTGGCGCTCACAGAGATGGCATACGTGCTCGTACGCGTGTTCCAGCGGTACAAGGGCGTCCAGCTCAGGACTGCGCCTAGAGACATGCCGGTTTCCGAGCCAGGATGGGTGAGGGGGGCTAACGACGCTGAGCCGGTCGAGAGATTTTCTCAGTCCCGATTACGAATGGCAAGTGAGATCACTTTGGCGCCTAGGGGGGCTGTAGATCTTTCGTTTGTTGAATAAGGTCCCGAGCCCTCCCTGGCCTCGAAAGGGTGTCCAACCTACCTACTATGGTTGCTACCCATACCAAGGACTCGTTACACCATATACTTTCGCCACCCAAACTCAGACTTGAGCCCATGTGGTAGCTGCGAAAAAGGTTGTACGTTTGCAAAATGTGCGTTTTTACTGTGCGCACACAGGCCCCGGTCAATGTTATGCGGGCAAGCTGTTTTTTTTACCGTTACAACCGTAGTACTACTGCAATAGTTGAACCTACTTCCCCTCACGAACGTCATGATTCCTTGGCTGTGTGGGATTACACATGGGTCAAGGCCTGCTGTTTAACGCTCAAACTTAGACTTGAGTCCCACTGGTAGCTGCGAAAAAGCTCTTCAACTCCATACTTTTATACAGTGTGCCAACAGGCTCCTGGCCAGGAGACAAGTTAAATAACATGTGCAGTACGCTACGACGTTGACATGACTAAGTAGTAAGTAGTACACACTACTACTTGGAAGAGAAAACCTGGCCATTGACAGAAACTCAGCGATTAGCTTTTGATGTTCACACAGTAGAGAGATCACACCTTTTATTGGTGGAATGTGTCAGAGATGTCGATCATCGAGTCATGAAAACAACATTTGCCCTGCCCAACTGACTTGGGGCCCATCGCTGTGTTCTACAATCAAGTTTGATTACTTTATATTAGCAGGTTCAGCGGTTTTGGGAACTGATCCGGCAAGTTATCTGTTACGCCGCTCGTATCCTTCTCGGCGAGTCCCCAAAGCTCATCTTTTGACATGGTAAAGGCAAATTCGCAAAAAAAGGATACTCTGAGATCCGTAAAAGGGTACTGCAGTCTATACACACTGCCTCTTACTCCTGGATGTGTCTCATACGCCAGAGTAGTATACACCCAGCGTAAATGCATCCATGTGTAAGGCCAGGCTTCTTATGTTCAAACTAGAGGTCGGTCACATCTAGAGATAGGGTGAAGCTTGAGATATACGGGCTTTGCTGATATGACCTGCCTGGTATCAAGCCCGCGCTCGAAACGTTTGGATCAATCAGGCTGACTGATGTCACCATCGAATGCCCCTGGAGGGCTATCACACTATCTGACTTTCTAGTTTAGAGGACTGTCTCTCACTGGTCTCCCGACGCCTTCCTCATAACCAGCCCTGTCTCCTCTTTCCAACATACGAATCTTGACAGAGTAAGGATCATACATATGGACCGTCATAACAGCATATGTACTATTCACTGCAGCATTGGCTCTCATCCTGGCCTCGGCAGATCCCTCCCCATCATTGGGCATGACCTGGAGCCTATGGGACGAGAAAATGGCCGCGAGAGCCGCGACAAGCCCGACTTGAGAAAATCGCCTCCCGGGACAGGCACGTTTGCCCTCCGACCAGGCCAGAAACGCGCCGTCGGGGGGCGGCTGGACGCGCTCGAGCTTCTGGCCGTCGTCGGTCGTCGGCCCCGTGATCCAGCGTGCCGGGTTCCAGAGCCCGGCGTCAGAGCCCCAGATGGATCCGCGGACCTGGATGCTGGGGAGGTTGACAAACACGTTGGTGTCGGGCGGAATGCGGCGGTTTGATCCGCTTATGGAAAGCGTCGCCCCCGCGGAGGTGGTGCACTTTGGCACTACGGTCACTGACGGGAACAACCGAAGGGTTTCAAGCTGGGAAATGGTAGAGACAGGATCTGTGAGATGATGTTCGGAGCAAAGGCCTATATACTTGACGAAAAGAGGGTTTCACCTACTATGACAGCTTGACATCTAGGCAAGCGAGAGTACAGCCCCATGAAAGCTTCTTCCGACATCCAGTTCGCATCGGAGGCAATAACTTGGTCAATCTCCCGGATCAACCAATTTTGCGTTTCAGGATAAGCTGCCAGAAGATAAATTGCAAATGAGAGTGTATGGGCTGAGGACTCGTGACCTCCCAATGCATATGTAAAAAGGTTCCCGCGGATCTCCGACTCGTTGAGCCATACGTCGGTCTTTGGCCTGGATTGCGATTCTTTGCACCGGCTGACCATGAAGCTGAGAAGGTTCTGGCTTTCTCTGTCGTTCCCGCCGCCTACTGAACTCTGGCAAGTGGTGATCATTCCGTCCAAATACTGCTGCATCTCGATGACGGCTTGGCGAAAGGTACGGACCCTAGGGGGTAGGGGCAGGCCGGGCAACCGCATGATTGACCAAGGGATTAGCCGGAGCATCAAAATACCCCTGAGGCTCGTGTACAAGCATGTTTTGTAGCTTAACGAGTGTCCCACGGGGATTCGCTCCGGCTGTTTGAAGCTGTAGGCAACCCCATAGCATACTCGGGTGAAGACGTGCAGGTACAGCTCGCGAATATCCTCGATAGGATCGAGGATGCGACCTTGACTATGTGCTTCGTAATACTGCACCATTTGTCGTGTTTGCTTGCAGGCTTCTGTCCAAACCAGGCCGTTGGTTCGATCACCTAGGGTCGCAACTGTAGCTTTCCGATGCCGGGTCCAGTTATCGCCGTCTGACGAGACTAGGCTCGTCCCCAAGACATCTAATACTTCTATGATGGCACAAATCAGAACATGACCTTTGCGAAGCTATTCGGGGCTCGAAGGCAGGTGGGTGTTTACTAGCATAGTGACTTATCTTGGGGAAATCGTTCGTGTGTTTTCGCAGTATTTGATCCGCCACGTGGCGGTCACAGGTGTGAATTTCGACACCTCGGGGTGTGACATTGACAAACGTGTCACCATATCGCTCATGGACCGTGGACTCAGACCCTCCTGTCGTGCGATCTACCCACGTCCAGTCGAGGGTGCTATATCTAGTCCAGTAGCCCAGGCCAAAAGGAAGGGTTTGGAGGAATGGGACGATCCGTTTGCAGATGACGATCCACAGGGGGTTGAAGGAGCTAACGGGGCTCCAGACCACCGGGATCCCGATCTGCTTGGCGATGCGCATGTTTCGCAACAGAGAGAGGATGGAAAGGGAGAGGTAGCTAAGCAGGTACAACGCAGAAACGAGGGCTGCGGTGATGAGCACGGAAGCCATGTTTGAGTTTGCGATTGATTTGTTCAATACCGGGTTGGTGGGTAGTGAGCGTGTGTATAGTAGGGTGCGTTTCCAGGGTACCAGGCAGGATGTATGCAGTCTGGTGAACTGATTTGAAGCTACGCTGTGGTTATATACCTAGGTATTCAAAAAGACCGCACATACTACGTTGCAGCTGAATCATTCGACATGGCTTTTGCGTGCAGAGTTTGTTTGATTACAAGACGGATGCAATGCAACAGTCGGAGCTTGTTGATACCACTATCATAGTTGCAGGGGAAAAAGAAAACGAGAAAGTTGCGAGTAAGTAAGCAAATCGACTCCGAAGTTACTCACCTTCCATTTAGCATTTCAGCATCAAGCCCATCACATCCGACAGTACTCGCTGGATCAAACGGGATCCAGCCCGCTCTACCCTCATCAATCCAGTGACATCAATTCAAAGATTATTTGAAACCCCTAGGAGCGGCTTCGACCCATACGTACACGTATGTATCCCTGGCCAACATCCACCTGCGGCTTTGAGCACCATCCGCCCTTCTTCCTACTACCCATGTAGATAAGGTCTTGCAGGCGTTCATCTCCAACGCCATTGTGTACACAGTACAGAGGAGTATAACCTAGTCTAGTTTCGCTGGACTGTCGCCAACTTTGATGTTGTGATCCACGCTAGGTCGACAAACCAGTACAAAAGATCAGATTCTCAAAATATTCTCCTAAGCAAGTGTCTTAGAACGACATTTCCATCGTCACGAAGATTGTTGTGATATATCTTTCTCGTGTCTCTGGTGTAAGCCCGCAACTCATCTAGTGTGTCAAAGATCTGAACTGGGTTTTCAGTATTTTGCCGTCTGCGCCCCCATTCGATCAAATCGACAATGTTCACGTGAATTCTTCGTACAGCCTACGAAACTGGGCTGTTAGCACGAGCTTCTGGGCCTTCTCGATGGTTTATTCTTACCGTTTCGCATTGTTTGCAGGTTCGCGGCAGCGGGTTGACCCCGATGGCACGACAGAGCGCATGCCATGCCGTCAGCGAGTCACCTGAACCGAACCACATTTGAAGCTCATCCTGCAAGGCCTCTTGGTATTGGTCCCAGGCATTTCTGGATGCAATGTCGTTGCGGCGCCAGCCTTGGTGCTCTCGCAACCGGGCGAAGATACTGGCTGGTGATTGCAAGGGATTATACTCGAAGCCGCGAAAGGAAGAGAAGAATCTGTCAAGAGGGGTTTGTGGCTGAAGCTGGTGAACGCGGGAGGCTCTCAGGTGTTGCTCAAGAGCGTCATCGTTACTAAAAGTCCGTTCGCAAGTCTGGCAATAAGGCGAAGGAGAGTGCGCAGGCGAATCTCGAATATGCTGCTGCAAAGCGCCGTCGCTGCTAAAGTGCCGATCGCACTGTTCACAATGAGCAGCCATGTTGATCAAACATACAGGTAAAACCTTATGAGTGCGTAAAACTTGCGCTCTGAGTGCGTATAACTTGGGCTTTGAGAGCAGCCTTTGAAGTATTCATCCTTCCAAAGCTGAACGTGATCGTGGGGGAAATGCATGCAACAGGCCGGCGAGCATTACGTCGATCACGCGGGTCCTATATCGGCATCCATCACAGGCTCGCCCGCCCTGCGGATTGAAAGAGCCAGTCCGATTGTCTTGCTCAGTCGCGATGTCATGGAACTGCGGCGTGACTGGTCGAGACGGGGACGGGCTAGAAG
>JASAOQ010000244.1:0-11069 GCA_031306065.1 Pseudopyricularia cyperi | reverse complement strand
CCCCCCTCCCTCCCATCTACATCCTTCCAGCCTAGGTACCCTAAACATCCAAGAAGCCTTTTGTTTTTTTATCTGAACCACATTCCAATCTACTCCCGGCCGCGATTCGTGTCGTACATCCCCGACCTCACACCTGTCCCTGCCGGGGGCGTGGTTGATTACCTCGCCCATGTCTTTTTGGGAGCGAGCATAGCGGAGACCGAGAAGCAAAAAGGAAAAGCAAGCGACATCTTCAACATCTTCAACAGGTCGTGTGTTTCTGCTTCTTTATTCTCATCTTCAACGCGCCTTTCGGCTGCCCTTGGATGACTCCCGTCGCCGCACATCGGGTAATGTCGTCGTCCGCTGCAACGGTACTCTCGAACTAGACTCGGCCTACATGCACCACCAACACCTGGCTGCCAGGCACATACACCTCAATTTTAATATAATTCACAAGAAAAAAAAACATCTTACCTGCCCTATCCTCAGACGAGTAACTCACCACCGCAAGCCATGGCGACTATGACGCTCCCACGCCTTGCCCCCAAGTCCAAGGATCTGGACGCCTACTCGCCCGTCATCTCGTCGCCACTCAACCCGGAGAGCTGCTACTACAACGCCCTGCAGCGGCAGTACAAGAGCCAGAGGCGGATCGCGACGACGGGGCAGGCGGCATCCAGCAACAAGCACAGGAGCCCCACGCAGCTCCTGCTCCGGAACAAGGCCGCCATCGCCTTCTACCACCACCACGCCGTTGTCATGTCCGACAAGTTGTCGCTGCGGGGGGAGCAGCACGACCCCTGGGCGGCGGGCGGGGATCTCGGCGCCGGGAGGAGGAGGAAGTCCATGTCGTCGTCGCCGTCGTCGTCGCATCTGTTGCACGTCAGCATAGACGGGAGAACGCTTCGAAGCCCGACAAAGATTGCCGGAAAGAACAGCAACAACAGCAGAAACAGCACGCCAACGACGACGCCTCCAAAGCAGGCCGTGTTTCCCGCCCCTGTGGGCGTATCGTTCGACAGCTTGGTCGGTCCTGCCCGCGATGGGGCGGACGAAGACGACGACAACGACGACGACGAAAAGATGGAGCTGTTGACGCTGCGGATCGAGGGCAACGAGTTCATGGTCGACTTCTCGGGCGTCGCCATCGACGGCATAACAACCACCACCACCACCACCGCGTCGGTGCTCTTGCCGCGACTGCGGCGGCCGGCGGCGCGCTCGGGGGAGCTCTGGGCGACGCCCGGGAGGGTTCTGTGCGCGACGGCCGTCGTCTGCCTGCTGCTGTTGCTTTTCGTGGCTAGGGTCCAGCCGCTTTCGAGCCACTGGCTCATGCCTTGACGAAAGCCCGCAGTCCCGCCGAGTTGCGAGGGGATTCGTCGGAAGAAATAATCCCAAGGGGATCACAGGACCAGGGGATGGGGATGGCACGGGAAAGAGAAGTCGGCCCGTCTTTTGGGCGCGGGGAGATTTTCTCTCTTTTTTTTTTCTCGCCCTTTTCCATTTCCATTTTTCTTCATTATTTTTTCCCTTGTTGGCACAATAGGACTTTGCTTTGAATCATTTTTTGGAGCGGAAATTCCTCTGAAAGACATCTATTTGCTTCTTTTATTTCTTCCCCCAAATCATCCTATCCCACCGACCCGGAGAGGTCTTCCGGTCATAGGGACCCTGATTTTTTTATGCGACTGTTCTGGCAGAAGTAACAAGAGTGTTTACTTGTACATCGTCATCTAGTATCGTTACAACTGTTAATATTGTACAAAAGAAATTAATATTAGTGAGAGCATGAAGACGGAGAAGAGGAAAACAAGACGTCACTGTGAAGCATGAATTTTCATTGCTTCTTCTCGCCATGCCTGTCGACATCGGCCGGAGCAGGCTGGGTTTTGCCGCTGGCACCATCCGGCTTCGCTGCGGCTGTCGGGGCGGCCGCCTGGTCGCGGTTCTGCGCCTCCATGGCCGTCTCGACCTGCCATATGGCCCTCTCCATCTCGACCTCGAGCTGCGGCAGGTCGAGTAGCTCCGTCATCCTCTGGGCGTTCTCCTGGGAGAGGAGCATGGCCTCGCCGTCCGGGTGGTCCGGCGCATCTTCCGGGCTCGGATGGGTGATGCGCACGGGCGAGTCCGGGGAGTCTGCCGTGGTGGTGGTGGTGGTGGTGATATTCGTCTTGTTCGTCGTCGTTGGCTCGGCCGTGGACGGCAGCGGATGGTCCTGGTCGGCGTAGACCTGGTCCAGAATCGGTGAAGGGACCGGGGTGATGAGCTTGTTCTGGAGGAGGTGCTGGAGGTGCTGCCCGCCCTTGAGGGCTCTCCAGTGGGACCAGGCCCTGTAGACGAGGTAGAAAAACGGGAGGTTCGGGATGCTAATTTTCCTGGCTGTCAGCGCAAACTTTTCACGTGTTTGTCTGCCCTCTTGAGAAAAGCGGTTGTGTGCGACAATGTCGCGGGGGAGGGGGGGCCAGACTTACACCGGTAGGATCCCCACCGGGATGGTCAAGGGCATGCCCAGGAAACACAGCAGAAGGCGCTTCTTGTGCAGCGACTGGCGCTCCGTGCCCAGCGTCTGCAGGATGCCGGGTATCCCCTCTGGCCTTATCAGGCTCTTGGGGTAGACGACCTCGACCTTTTTGGCAGTGGTGTTGTCGCTGTTGCTGCTGTTGCTGCTGCCGCCGCCGTCGCCGCCGCCGCCGCCGTTCTTGCGCGGCGGAACCGACTTGAGCCCCCACTCCTCGTACGGTATCCTCCTTAGGGCCTGGTTGCCGTACCCGACCACCATCTTCTGCCAGCCGCCGGGCTTCTTCTCCCAGTCGGCCCACGTCCGCGCCGCCTTGTCCTGTATCCGCTCCGGCCAGGTCTGCGTCTTGGCGACGGGCGGTGCCTTTTGGCAGTACAGAAGCGTCCGGCGCGTGGATATGGGGATGAGGTATAGCTTCATTGTGAGCTCTTTTTTTTTTTCCGCCCTTCCCTTGGCTTCCTTGCTGCGCCCACCGAGGGGGCAGCGACTATCGGGGAAAGGTTCGGTCGTACAGTCGCAGTCGGGCAAACGGTTGACAAGAGGGTTTGCCTCGGCGCAAGTCTTGTTGTATGGAGATCCAGGGGGTTGCGCAGCGCGCGATAATGACAAAGGCGGCTTGCGGTGGGCAATGCGCAAGGTAGCCTTGATGCGCCGAGAAATATCGTCACAGCGGCCAATCGCCTATAGTTATATGTTCGGGCGCATGCGCGTTCAGCAGTGCGTTTCGTCAGTTGTCGGTTGACCCGTTGAATGTAGCCCTCAGTGGCGAGGTTCGTTTTTTTTTGTTGAATTTGATGATTTTGTGGTTCAGGGGATTGTGGAAACGGTCCTAATCAGAACTCTACAACGTAGCGACGGGAGCTGCACTGCCCCTTCAAACGAGAGGCCGCCGGTGAACTAGACTAATGAACCAGCCAGCAGCAATCAAAGGAATAAGCAAAGGCAAGCCTCGGCCAGTGGATGCAAAATGCTTATATGATTCTGCTGGCCCGGTAATTATTACATAGCTGTGTAAGTGCTGGCTGGTTCCAGCAAAGCATGCGCTTGGTTCGACTGGACTAGAGTAGACTAATGCAGTTCTTTACGTTGTGAACTTTCTTAGGTAGAGCCGTTCATAAGACGTGGACGATGACGACATGATGCCAACGCCTTGGAGAAAGCTATTGCATCCCTGTACTCTGGTACATCTTTTGAAAAAGTCTTGGTTGCAGTGCATTCGACCGGCCTAGCGGGCTCAAGCCCGCAAGGGATGCCTGACCAAGATGCGCGTGGTTTCTTGGGCGCCTAGGCCAGCCCAGGCCAGCCCCGTGTATCTATTGTACGAATAGGAATAGACAGAGGCTGGCTGGATGAATGGTGATGATCCGGGATATGACGCCTGGTGACAGTGTCCCATCCATGCTGGTGTCACTGGATATCAAAGCTTGATTGATCATCGCGCGCCCCAGAATTTAAATAAAGTAGAAACAGCTCGGCTAGGAAAGATAAGGTACCTTACCTAGCAGGCCATTAATAGCAAGCAGCGTGCCCCAGGCGGCTACCTAAAGTGGTCCATTCTAAGCACTCAGCCCAGCCAGCCTAGCGGAAACCATACTACTATGGTAGAAGATCCAGGCATTAAACCATAGGTTCGCTCGCTCACTGCGTTGCCGTCACACCATCGACACCAGCGCCCTGATATCGTCGATCGCAACCTGTTCCAATCAATCCTCTTCGTCCCCTCCAATTTACCTCGGCTTGAGCGAGACTCCCATGGTCGTATTATTTCCTGTCTCTTCCAGACAACTGTTCTTGCTATGATATTGTCACAACCAAGAATCGATATACCCGGCTCGAAGACAGCCTCGAATGTGACCTGTCCTTCAAGAAAGCAACTCCAGACCAGATCAGACCAGACCAGACCAGACACCTTTGCGGCAAGCTGAAACCATAAAAAACCTTCGTATACGCCGTACCCAATCTCCCCCATTCCGACCCGACAGCAACATTCCTCCGATCCGTCGATACCTCGGGCCCCCGCTGTTGACCTGTCCTGTATCGACGCGTCGGAAACAAGCCCTTGCCGACCCGGGCCTGAATGATGCCCGAGGCGAAGCAGGTACGCACTCTGCCACGTAAGTTTGGACTCTATACCTACCTCTGCTGTCTGGTCTTGTTGCCTAGAGTGTACGCTCTTCGCAAGTCCCCCGAATACAAACATACGTCGCGCTGACACGAGACCGCGCCCCCGGCCACAGCATGGATTGAATCGTATGACCCGCGATTTGGGGCGCCATCCGAGGAACACATCAGCCCGCTAGAACCCCAGCTTCCGCAGCCGACCGTCCTCCCGCAACACAACAGCCACCCCAACGAGCCGCAAAGGGTCACCACCCGCAGCAGCGGCAGCAGCAGCCAGAAACGATCCCAGAACGGCAATCGCCCGCATCAGAGCCCGACGGTCTCGCCTGATGGGTACCCGGACTCGTCGACCGAGAAGCTTGCGCTTAAGAACCGCCGGCCGCGAAACATATCCCAGCTCATCACGGGCAAGGGACCGAGTAAGTGGGATCACCTACGGTCAGCGGACCCCGTCATTGTGCCCAACCGCGCACCGCAGTCGCAGCAATCATGGCGTGAGTTTGTGACGTCGTCGAGCTACGGCGCCCACTTGCCAAACGAGCATTCCGAGGTTGTCGATGATGCGGTCCTGGAGCGGTTGAATCCCGGCCTGAACGAGCCCGTATTTCTGCCCAGTTCCGCTGGAAACGACACGACACACAAGTCCTCTGCCCGGCCCAAGGCTCGCCGGGCAACCCCGTTCCTGGAGCGAATGCTACTCGTACCGGTGCGGCACCCTCTAGGCCCATTGTTCTGCCGTCTCATGGTGCTCTCCACATCAGTCGTTGCCCTGGCCCTTGCTGCGACCATTCAAAAGAAGATCTCACAAGACCTGGAGGATCCGAACATGGGCCTCGAGGAGCGTGGGCAAGCCATTTTTGCCATTGCCGTTGACACGGTTGCGATCCCATATATCGGCTACATCACGTGGGACGACAACATGGGCCGTCCACTCGGCCTGCGGCCACCCAAAGAGCGGGTCAAGCTGATTCTCATGGATCTGTTTTTCATCATGTTCAAGGCCGCTAGCACTGGCCTGGCCTTTGAGACCCTTATATTCAGCAAGGTCTCGACGACGATATCTCTCATCCGGGCGCTAGCGGCTTTTGAGCTGATCGGTCTCGTCTCGTGGGGCATGACGTTGATCGCCAACGTTTTCAGGGTCGTTGAACGACTAGGCGGGTGATGTCGATGCGTTGCACGCGTGGAAATTCCTCTTGTTCAAACAGAACCAGTCTCTCTAATGCAGGCCCTTTCGCCGCTGTTACTATAACCAACATTGGCTTTTTCCCCCTTTTGTTCATCATTATCAACTATACTATTTTCTGGAGCGACATGCGAATTTGGGCAGGCAAGGCGTTATCGTGGGGAATACGGGAAACAGACCGGTGGACCTGAGTTCATTACCGTGGAGGATTCGACATTGCAAGCAACTTGGACCAAGAAGTTGGGATAAGGTTCCTAGAGCTAGCTTATACCTAAAACACTGTCTGGAATTGGTATACAATGTGTCCACGTCAGGTACTGCCGTCGGCTCATAGCCTTGAAGACTTGCCGGTCGGATTCAGAGGAGCAATTTCTATGACGAGCTTTCCAAACTGCTTGCCGGCTTTGAGATCCTCAAACAGCCCATTGATGCCGTCAAGATTATCCAGCCCCTTGACGACGCGGCTGACTACGGGCTTGATCTTGTGTTTGCGCACAAACTCGACCATGTCGCGGAACTCCTCACGACTCCCCATGGTCGTGCCGCGGACCTCGATGTTCTTGAGCACGGCCTGCATCAACCAGTCCATCTTGGCGCCCGTTGTCATGCCGTAGATGCAGACGACGCCGCCGGGCTTGAGCAGGCGCAACGACCGCTTGACAATGTCGCCGCCCGCGCCATCTACGATGGCGTCAAGGAATGGTCTGTCCCTAGGCAGCATGTCTAGGAGCTGCCTGTCCCAGTCCCCGTCACGGTAGCTGACGCCCCCCTCGGCGCCGAGCGCCTTTGCCCGCGCGATCTTGTCCCCCGATCCGCTCGTCACCCAAACGCGACAGCCCATGGCCAGGGCGAACTGCAGCGCGGCGAGGGCCACGCCGCCGCCAATCCCCGTGACGAGGACGTTCCTGGCCGGCTCCGAGGGCGGTGATGGTCCCGAAACGGTCGGGGATATGCCGGCCTTGGCGACGACGGCACGCCAGGCCGTCAGCCCCACCAGCGGCAGGGCGGCGCCCTCGACGGGGCCCAGGTGCTCCGGGCACAACTCCACCTCGGCCTCGTCGACGACGGCGTACTCCTGCGCGCAGCCGGCGTCCTCGTACGCGACGGCGCTGCCGCACACGGCGAACCGGAGAATGTCCTCTGGCCCTTCGGGCGCGGACCGCCAGCCCCTTGAAGGGGTGGGGAGCACGGCTTTGCCGACGAGGTTCGGGGGACCCGAGACCACGGTCGCGTAGCCGTCAGCCAGGAGGGGCGCGGCGAAGGATATGCCCGGGTACAGGTGCTGGCGGATAAAGTGGTCCCGGTGGTTGAGGGCCGCGGCGTGGTAGCGGATCAGGAGCTGGCCCGGGCCTGGGCTTGGCATGGGGACATGGTGGAGTTCTAGGCTTTTTTTTTTGTTTTGTTTTGGCGGGTTGGGGGAGGAGTGTCTATTGTTTAGCTACATTGCAGAAGAGTTGTATTTATAAAGAATGACATACGGGTAGTAGACCTTGCCTGGCTTCGCGTCTGGGATTTCTTTTATTCTAAGCTGTAGAGGCATGGTGAATGTGGAGGGATGTAGGAGATGTGAAAGTCGTGGTTTAAGAAACGGGATGACGAGCTACAGACTTGAGACGGCCATCAACAAATCGTCAGTAATGGGTTGACAAGCAAGCTTGAGCAAGGTAGAAACGGCTGGTTGACGCGCTTTATATACAATTAAATGACTGAAAGTGAACCGGAGCTACGGAGGATGATGATGTTGAGTGTCCGTCCCCGCATCCGCCCAAGACCTCGGCTCCTTGTGCTGTATAAATGGCCAAGTCAAAATGCAAGCACTTTACCTTACCTACCCTGCATCATACCTTAGGTCAGCATTGCTGCTACTCAAGTGGAGTCAAAATTTGAATGCGCCCACGTCAAGATCGCGACTGCGACTGCGAGACGCGACGATCCCAGCCAACCGTTTTGCTCCGTACGAGAGCTTCATCTGTTAGCCAGCATCAGCAAATCCCCCGCCATTGCTCGGATCCGAGCACAGGACGGCATCAATTGCCTCTCCAACACCCATCCCTCCAGCTTCATATTATATCAGATACTCCCCGAGCAGTCACTCACCCGCGAGCCAAGATGTCTGGCGCATCGGGGAAGTGGCGCGAGGACCAGGTCCTCGTCATTTGCCCCGGCAGCAAGACCACAATGGCCCAGATGGGATGCGCCGAACTCAACCCTCCCGCGCATCGCATCCCCACGCGAATGTTCAAGGACGACGACGGCGAGGGCTACAGGCCGTACCACATTGAGAAGCGCAAGAAGACGACACCGCTGCCCCCCGCGCAGCCCACCAACGACGCGGCCGCGCCGCCCGCCGACAAGGACGAGGATGAATGGGAGTACATCGAGGACCCGGACGCGACCGATGGCGCCATATATCCCATAAAGGGTGGCCGCATCGTCGACATGCACGCATTTCTGGCCTTTCTGGACCACGTCCATAGCCTGCTCACCACGACTTACCACAACACCCCAATAATGCTCATGGCATCCCCGCAGTGGACGCGGCCGGACTGCGAGGCCATCGCGCGCTACATCTTCGAAAAGACAAAGACCCCAGCCCTCTGCCTGATCAACAGCGCCGTCGCCACCCAGTACGGCCTTAAGTGGCCCAGCATGACCGTGGTCGACATTGGCTTCGAGAAGGTGGACGTGACGTGCCTGTACGACAGCAGGATCGTCAACCACCAAGAGGTTGGCAACCCAGTCGACGAGAACTTTGGTGAGGCCATCTCGGGCGGCGAGGTCTTTACCCGGAGCCTCCAACGCCTGTTAAAGGACAAGGACTTTACCTACGAAATGGCCGAGCAGTTGAAGAAGAGCCCCATATGCGAGGTGCTCCCGTACGCGGCCGACAAGCCGCTGCTGATGGAGCTACCCCAGGAGAACGCATCAGCTGCGGCGGTACCGGCCCCAGATGAAGTGCTACAGGCCGCTCAGGAGGCGCCGAGCACACTGGAACCGGCCCAACCGCCCGTTGCCGCGCCGGCTGTCGAAGACGGCGACGACGCCATGGATGAAAAGCCTGGCGGTGACGAAGATGGAGTTCTGGACGTCGCTAGCATCGTTACGAGCGGGCAGACCAAGGAATTCCTGGCCAAGAAGGAAAAGGAAAAGGCTGCCGAGAAGTCAAAAGGCAAGAAAGGGGCAAAGGGACCAGAAGGCGATGCCGCTACTGCCAAGGCAAGGCTGCCTAATTCGAAGAGGATGAAGGCTATCTTTCACTATGAGGAGGTCGTGCGAGAGGAAGCTCCGATTCTTTCAGAAGCTGTTCCGAAACCTGCCGAGACCACCGATGCGCCGGCGGCGGGCCAGGAAGGCGCAGTTACTTCCAACGGTGCCGCCCAAGGTGAAAGCAGCGATGCAAAGCCTGCAGATGTGACCGCAGAACCAACGCCCGCAAACGGCGACGACGTCAAGGCGCCCGAGGCAAAACCGGCAGACACGCCCATGTCGTTCTTCCCATCCGCAGAGCCGGCAGCAGGCCTGGCGCCGTCGGGCACAGAGCGCGCGGTGAAGCGGATACGGAGAGACATAGAGGTAGGATTAGAAAGGTTCAGCTTTGCAGAACGCGCCGAGATCGACCGCATCGTCAACGCCATATACAAGGCCGTGCAAGGGATCGAGGACATGTACATGCGGCCGCCCTGCTGGGAGCACCTTGTGTTCGTCGGCAACGGCGCACGGATGCGCGGCCTCAAGGAAAACATACTACAGACGCTCAACTCGAGATACCTGATCTCGCCCAGCACCGCGACCATGTTCACCTCGGAGCTGCCATCTAACGTGGCCACCCCCACCGGGACCGGCGCCCAGACGCCCACGGGGAGCTTCACCGGGCCCCCTCACCAGCTTCCGGCCCCGACGAGTGGAGTAAACCCGCTGCTGCGGGACGCGGTGACTGCATCTTCGATGGGGCACGTCGGCACCCCGGGCGGAGCCATGGCGACGAACCCCCCTGGGAGTAATGCCGGCGATGGAGGGGCGGTGTCGTCCCATTTCCACAGCCAGACCCCGACGAGCATTAAGCTTGCCACCCTGCCGATGTACCTTGGAGAGTGGACCAAGAACGGCTACGAGGAGGCCATGTTTCTGGGGGCTCAGGTCGCAGCGAGGCTAGCGTTCTGCATGCACAATCTTAGTGCCGCGGAGGCTGAGAGCCAGAGGCTAATGAGCCTGAACAGGATCGAGTTCAAGTAAGTCAGTCCCTGGGTAGATGACGTTGATTCGCGGTTCTGGTTGGGCAGATGCTAACGTGAATCCAACAGCGACTATGGCCCGAGGGCTATTCGAACACACTCCATGCTGGGCTTGTAGTGGCAACAAAGACAAAAGAAAAAACGAGAGAAAACTCCAAGGCCGAGCTTGATGTGATTATGGAGTGAACGGTTTAGACGAACTGTTGTCGGTTGTTTTTTAACACAATCGGCTTGCTCCGCTGAGGTTTTCAGATTTGTATACCATTCAAAGAAAGCGATTACAATGCCTGTTGCTCACTTTCTCGTTATGTTTCCTGATTGATCCAGCCCGAAACTACGAGGGTAAAACGCAGTCGGCCATTTATGGAAACAGTCGGAATGACTCACCGCATCTTTTTCTTACCGGCCAGTGTAGATAGGTGTTGGCAAAAACTAAAAGTCGACTACAGACACTTCATGATCTACTTATCCAGCCATATCCCCAAGGTTTTTTCTTTACTTTCTTCTAGTTACAGAGAATGCAAATAAGTCATCTACGGAGAAAACACAACCTTGCGCGCCCCAAAACAATGACCGGACGCCGCCTCATAAGCTCCGGCTCGGCCTTCGAGTCCCAGATCGGCTACTCCCGCGCCGTCGTGACCGGGGACTGGATCCTGGTATCGGGCTGCACGGGCTACAACTACGGCACGGGCGAGATTGCAAGGGGGGACGTGGCTGCGCAGGCCGAGCAGGCCTTTCACAACGTCGCGGCTGCCCTGGGCGAGGCCGGCGCGTCGGTGGCCGACGTCGTGCGCGTGCGCTACATACTCCCCGACAGGGCCGACTTCCCCAAGATTTGGGGTGTGACGAGGCGCTGGCTGGGGGACGTGAGGCCGGCCGCTACCATGGTGCAGGCTGGGCTGATGGAGGAGGTCATGTTGGTTGAGGTTGAGGTCACGGCTAGGATCGGGGCTGGGTCGGGCTGAGGGGCCGCGGGGAGGGGGGGCTTTTGTATCGCTGCTACATTGGCCTGGGGTCGCTCCTTGGT
>JASAOQ010000239.1:0-21598 GCA_031306065.1 Pseudopyricularia cyperi | reverse complement strand
GGCAGATAGTGGGGGGTGGGGGGGTCTTCTCGAGCAGCTCGAGCAGCTACTGTAGCGTTTGGAATAGCGGGGGTGAAAATATAAAAAGACGCAACATGCAAAAGCAAGCTGCAAAGAATTGTTTGCAGCACAGCGGCACTTAGGACTTGACGGATACGACACTGACGCTGAAGTCGACGCTGGATGATTTGATAATCTCTAGTCTAGTCTAGGTCTTCCCATGAATCAAAGAGCACGTCTGTTGAAGCTGGTAACCAAGGCTACTACCAGCAGCGTTGGCCTCGGGCTACAAAGGCAGGGAGCTACATACCTACCTACTACCTTACCTTCAGCTACGCACACGAATACAGAATAAATATACCGGTACGAGCAGTCAGTTGTTACAGAACCCACGCAGCCACGGCGCCGTCACTCACCTTCCAGACAAGGGGTCTTGTTTTCTTTTTGCACATACTCCCTCCCCCTTTGTTTTCATGCCACCTCGGATCCTTGGCCGCATGTGATCACGCAGTCATCAACACCGTCTGTGGGGGGCCCCCTTTGCGGCAGACAGTTCTGCCAGATAAACGCTTACACTAGTTTAGCCTAGTCTAGTCTAGTCTAGTCTATTCCTCCAAACTTGGCACTAGAACCTCGTCTATTCTAGAGCAATGCCACCAAGAATGTTTTTGTCTAGACTAATATCAAACAGACTGGTGTTGTACCCCCCTCAAACGCCCCTCGAAAGCCTCACCTCGGTGGCTGAAGCCAACCTAGTTAGTTAGCTCGGCCAGAGGGGACACACAAGGCATCATAGCGTCGCCAACGCCTCCCCTTGCACACCGGGGCATCTCTATTTGTCTCTATCAACCATGTTTTCACCCTGTTCTTCTCCCATGGTAGAGTCAACTATCCAGTGATGATGTGCCTCATTATATCCACCATCTCTACTCCATCTCTCACACCCAGCCCACCCGGATTGAAACCTTGCAACGCCATTTCCCTAATGACCAACCCTTGGGACTCTTTTCCACCCCCAGCACAATCCCATGGGGACCTACCGCCATTCGAATCATGTTACTACAGATATTGTCCGTCTTCCCATCCATGCTAACTGGGTCAGTGGCTCTTAGTCCTCCGCAAAAGACCAGACGCGTCCAGCTCCGGGCTGAGCTCGTCGTTGGCACGCTGTCCCGCCGTCAACTACCTACTCGAAAAAAGGGTAATCGGGACAACCCCGGCAGTCCCAAGGTCGACTAGGCATCGCACACATGTACCGGTGGCTGGCGTACAATCAACCTTGCGTATCTCATGGTGGCCCCGATTGTCTTTGAGAGTCCAACAAGAGCGCCTTATTTTTGGTAAAGCATTCCAAACCATTTCATCTGCCGCTTCTTTGCTATTCCTTTTGTTGGACTAGCAGGCAAAGGTCCTCAGCCCTGCCTACACCCTCTTTCTTTGCTTACTGGGCCGGTCTACACGCGCATCTGATGATTATGGACGTTCAAAACAGCCATGACAAGCTGGGCTGCAGCCAGCCGAAACTGTCCATAATCAATCCCAACCCAAAAAGGCTACCGGGACCGTCTCTATTGCATCATTTGGTCTCTGCAGGATCAGAATCTGAAGAAAGTCCTGCCATTCACCATTGCGCGGGGGTTCAGGGGCTGAGGCTGTTGTCGTACAAAGAGCTGCACCAGAGGTCTGATGCACTTGCGGCACGTATAACGACCATTTTGGCCCGTGGTACGGTACCAAGTACACAGCTCATCATACCAGTCCTGCTTCCCCAAAGTCCCGAACTCTACATTGCCTTGTTGGCGATTTTGAAGGCCGGCGGAGCATTCTGTCCTCTCAACTTGGATGCACCGCCCGAGCGAGTCCGGTTTATCCTACAAGATGTGTCTGCTCGAGTTGTCCTCACGTCCGAACGTCTCGCGGAGAAGATACCAAAATCGGAGAACGACATCGACATCGCGCTCATCAAGCTCAGCCCGGCCTGGGCGGACACCCCCTTGGAGGAAGCATGCGATTACAGCATACCACCTCGAACCCCAAATGGTTCGGAACTTGCCTATATCATGTACACGTCCGGGTCCACAGGCACCCCAAAGGGAGTTGGGGTCTCGCACGCCGCGGCAACACAGAGCCTCCTTGCCCATGATGAGCACATACCTCATTTTCGACGCTTCCTACAGTTCGCAGCACCTACATTCGACGTGTCCGTCTTTGAGATATTCTTCCCCCTGTTTCGAGGTGTGACCTTGGTCAGCTGCGACCGGCAACTGATGCTCGATAATCTTTGCGCTGTCCTGCGGGACATGGACGTGGATGCTTGCGAGCTGACCCCGACGGTCGCCGGAAGTCTGCTGAGAAAGAGGGAGAATGCCCCTGGCCTGCAGCTTCTCTTGACCATCGGAGAGATGTTGACTGCCCCTGTCATTCGAGAATTCGGCGGCCGAGCAGATCGACAAGATGGCATTCTGTGGGCCATGTACGGACCAACCGAGGCAAGCATACACTGGTTAGTCGAGCCCACAGCCCTATAAAACTCCCTTCCTTTACTGACAAGAAACACAGCACACTACAGCCCGCTGTCAAGGCAGATATGTCTACTAGTTGCATTGGCTTTCCACTGACTACGACATCGGCATATGTCGTGGCCATACCAGATGATGATAGCAAGGCTGATAACAGCCGTCACACAACTGCCAGAGACCCAGTGATTGTTCCAGTGGGCGAGGTTGGCGAGCTTGTAGTGGGTGGTCATCAGCTAGCTGACGGCTACCTCAACCGCCCCGACCAAACAAACTTTGCCTTCATCGACACAGAGACACTCGGGAGACTTTATCGGACCGGAGACAAGGCTCGTCTTCGCCCTGACGGCCTCCTCGAGTGCCTTGGCCGTATTTCGGAAGGCCAAGTCAAGCTAAGAGGCCAGCGCATGGAGCTTGGAGAAGTCGAGGCCGCTGTGCTGCGTGTCGAGGGCTGCCATGGTGCAGTTGCGGCGGTCATCCGAGGCAGCACTCTGGTTGCATTCTGTACCGTTGATGCGAAAGAAGGCGAGGACCCGACCTCCTCCGAGTCCAAGATCACAAAGGCATGCGAGGCCTGGCTTCCCAAGTTCATGGTGCCCAATGAAGTCGTTGTTCTTGACGAGTTTCCTCGGCTTCCGTCGGGCAAAGTAGATCGCAAGAGCCTGATAGCTACGCACGAGCGACGCAGGGAGGAAGCGCAAGCAACTGCAAACGCAGTGGTGTATCAAAGTCCGACAGAGCAGAAGCTTTGTGAAATAGCTCAGGAGACTCTTGGAGTGGTTGTCGAGCCTTCTTCTAGTTTGTCCTCCGCAGGCATGGATTCGCTGCTTGCAATCAAATTCGCATCCAGGATCAGACAGTCAGGTCTCCAAGTCGACACGATCAAAGTGATGCAGTCAAGATCCATTAGACATCTGGCTCAAGCCTTTCACGACCTTCCGAGCGGTCAACAAGAAACAACGCCTACCCAAGCGCCAGTTCATGACGCGATCGACGTTTTCTACCCAATCTCCGACATACCATGCCTCGGGCAGCGCGGTGCGGAAGAGATACAGCAAATATTGCGTTGCACACCACTCCAGGAGGCCATGCTTGCAGAGACGGCTCGCAGTCCCGATTCCTACTGCAACTGGGTCGAGTTTGACATCTCTGAACCGAGCACCAGTCAAGATGTCATCAATGCTGTTCAAGAGCTGGCCAAAAGGAACGAGATACTTCGCACCGGATTCGCACAGTCCTCTCAGGGGAAGTTTGTACAGGTCGTTTGGCGAGACCTTGGCTGTTCCTTGGCCCCGGGCCATGGAGCAACGCTCTCGTTGCCGTTCGTTGATGGACTACCGTCGCCAATCACCTACGAGGTACATCAGCAAGCCGACTGTGTCCGACTGACCATCAGACTGCACCATGCGCTATATGATGGCTGGTCCATGGATGCCTTTGCACATGATCTCGACCTGCTTCTGTGTGGGCAGGATCCAGGGCCGCGCCCACAGTTCAGCGCGGTGGCTGGATACTACAGCTCACCGGACTACCACCAAAACACCGACGATGCCAGACAGTTTTGGGCAGAGCAACTTCTGGGATACCAGTCGAGGGCGTTCCCCCCGCTGGTCACATCCCGAAATCCCCAAGAGGTGCAAACGAAATCTCACTCATTCGCAATCGATCTGGATCCGGCGCATCTCAAGAGAATGAGCAGAGATCTCGAGATCAGTGGTCAGGTCGTGTTCGAGGCCTGCATAATCTGGCTCTGGAGCTTGGTTGCTGGCACCAGCGACGTCGTGATAGGAACCGTCACCTCGGGCCGCACGTTGCCGATCCCCGGGGTCGAAGAAATCATGGGACCGTGCTTGGCATCAGTGCCGATAAGGGTCAAGCTTTCCGAGATGCGTACCATCAAGGAGTTTTGGGACTATCTGTACACCACCAACCGCGCTCTCCTGCCACATTCGATACTGCCGCTCGCCGATATCAGGAAGACGGCTGGACTGCTGCCAGCCCAGTCGCTTTACGACGTTCTCTTTGTCTACCAGGAGTCGCTCTTCAGCAAGCATAGCCACGGTGCCGCCTCACGGGTCAGACAGAACAGACATCAAGACTACCTGGAAACCAAGCTCCTTTTCGAGGTCGAGCCGCGCTCGTCTGACTTCTTGCTCCGGGTTACCTACCACACGAGTTCCGTATCTGACGACTACATCCATGTTTTTGCCGAACAAATCCGCGGCTTGATCCACCAAATGGGGAAGAACCACGACATGCCGTTGGAAAGTCTTCGTGAAGCCGTTCCTGCTGCGATGGAGTCAAAACACAACACGCGCCCGGCATCATACCAAGGATGTCCCGACCTGGC
Source organism: Pseudopyricularia cyperi (assembly GCA_031306065.1). NCBI lineage: Eukaryota > Fungi > Ascomycota > Sordariomycetes > Magnaporthales > Pyriculariaceae > Pseudopyricularia > Pseudopyricularia cyperi. Next base: position 16,732 of record JASAOQ010000239.1, on the reverse strand, counting down.
TCTCATGGTTGAGGAGACCGCCGAAAGGTTCCCTGAGAAGCCCGCAGTCGGCTTTGCCAACGTTATCCTGGCCTCTGGGTCTTTTGATGGCAGAACGGTGAGCTACGGGGAGCTCAACAGACAAGCAAACAGGATTGCCCACCTCTTGTTCGAGGCCCAAGTCGAGCCCGGCGTGACAGTCGCCATCATTATGGAAAAGTCAATTTCATTGTACGCGGGTATCCTAGGAATCCTCAAGGCTGGATGTGCATATCTGCCTCTTCTCCCGTCTACTCCTCTCCAACGCATCGACACCATTCTTAGCCACGCTGGCGCAACCACATGCCTTTGCGACGCATACACAATCCAATCCCTAAGCGATCTGCAGGCACCATGTCGCTTGCTGGACATCTCAAACGAGGACGACCTCGGTCGCTCTCCGGTATCCAATCCTCGAATCCCCCCGGACGTCTCCCGCGTCGCCAACATCATATACACTTCGGGCAGTACCGGTGTACCAAAGGGTGTCTGCGTAACGCAGCTCAACATCCTGAGCAATCTCGATGTTTTATCTCGCTTGTATCCTGCGAGCGAGGGAGATGACAAGCCGGGACGGCTTCTGCAGTCTTGCTCTCAAGCATTTGATGTCTCTGTGTTTGAGATCTTCTATGCATGGAAGATGGGCATGTGCTTGTGCTCTGCCGTGAACGACACGCTGTTCAACGACCTCGAGCATGCCATTCGAGAGCTGCGAATCACCCATTTGAGCATGACACCGACCGTCGCCGCTCTCGTCGAGCCCAAAAATGTCCCCGGCGTGGAATTTCTCGTTACCTCGGGTGAGCCCATGACCGAAGCCGTGGCCGCCAAGTGGACTGGTCTTTTGTATCAAGGCTACGGACCGTCTGAGACAACGAATATCTGCACCGTCAAGAAGATGAAGACTGGCGATGTCATCCGTCATCTGGGGTTTGCCTTTGAAAACACGTCTTCTTTTGTTGCATACAGACATGACCAGAAACGGCTGGCCCTAGTTCCTCTTGGCTGTGTCGGCGAGCTTTGCTTTGGCGGCGACCAGGTCGTGAAGGGCTATTTAAGGATGCCGGAGCTCACCCGGGAAAAGTTCATCGAGCACCCCGAGTACGGCCGGGTGTACCGATCTGGGGATTTAGGTCGAATGATGCCCGACGGGTCGCTGATGATCAGCGGCCGCGTCGATGATCAAATCAAACTCCGCGGACAAAGGATCGAGCTTAACGAAGTGAACTCTGTCGTCTGCGAGTCGGAGGCTGTCGACTCTGCCGTCTCCATTCTCTTCTCCCATGGGACTGGCGCTGCCAAGCAGCTGGCCACATTCTACGTTCCCTCGCTCAGAGCCGACATGGACAAACTTCCGGCTTCATACCAGGTCCTTGCTGAGCCTCACCACCATGCGATGAGTAGTATGAGTAGCGACACACAGGCTCTATTCCATCTCCTTGGGTCTCGCCTGCCCGGATACATGGTGCCTACCTACATAGTTCCGATATCTCTGATACCAACGACTCCTTCTGGCAAAGTCGACAAAGTCAAACTACGAGAAACCCTCGCCCAAGTCCCTCAGGAGACTTTGGGGCGTCTGATCGCTGCAGACAACGGGATGGAAGAGGCGAGTGAACATTGGTCAGAGCTGGAGAGAGCCATTGCCAGCATTCTGGCGAATACACTCTCGGTCGACCAAGGATCAATCCAACGCTGGACGCCACTCCCAAGCTTGGGTCTGGATTCTATATCGGCAATTTCTGTCGCGAAACAGTTGCGCCAGTTGACGGCCGCTCCGTGTTCAGTCTCGCAGATCCTCAAGAGCTCGTCTGTCGCAAGGCTTGCAAAGGTCCTGCAAGAATCCGCTTCGCAAACTGTCTCGACTCAGTCCGAAAGAAGCCGTCAGTACTTTGCCGAAAAGATCGCCGGAGGTGTCTTACAGAGACTCAAGGCCCAAAACGAGCATACAGCCTTGGAGTTGACGGAAATTGAGGCTGTGCTTCCATGCACACCTCTTCAGCAAGGTATGCTTGCAGCATCACAGACTAGAATCGCAGAGTCCGGCCCATCCTACCTGAACCAGATGGTCTTCAAGCTCGAGGTGGATGAAGCGGTTGTTCGCTCCGCTTGGGAATGCATGGTGCAGAGGCATGCTGTTTTACGCACATGTTTTGTCGCCACGGATTCATCGAGATACCCGATTGCTCAGGTTGTACTCAAAAATTGGAAAACTGAGTGGTATACTTTTGACAAAGGAGAAGGCCTGGATGTCTCTCTCAAAGTGATTGCAGACGGACTTGCATCGCCTCTTGACTTTCCCAAGCCGCCTCTGGCGCTGGGTCTTGTTCTCCATGATGGACTCAGCTTTCTCATCTTCGCCTGCCATCATGCACTCTACGATGGAGTTGCTATAAGCACTCTCCTTGAGGAGGTCCAACAGCTCGTCCGCTCTGGCCCTCTACCACCACTGCAAGTCCCCTACGAGTCCTTCCTGTGGGAAACCCTGTCTTTGCCAGACTCAACGGATGATTTCTGGAAAAAGTACTTTCTCAACTTTATCCCAAAGCCGCTGCCGTCAGACGGAACGAGCGCTGGAAATCCTGGGGCCCTGATACACTCGTTAGGGGCTTCATTGGAAGTTGTCAACAAACGACAGAAGGAGCTCGGCGTCTCCCTTTTAGCTTTGTGCCAGGCCTCCTGGGCGACGACTCTTAGCATTCTGCTGCGAGAGCCGGATGTTTGCTTCGGAAATGTCGTCAGCGGCCGATCGGTACCAATCGAAGGTATCGAGAAGCTGGTAGCTCCATGCTTCAACACCATCCCAGTCAGGACGGACCTGTCCTGCGTGAGACGCCACATAGACCTCGTCAAGCTTCTCCGCGACTCTGGTCTCGGAACCCTGCAGTACCAGTTCACTCCGTTGCGCCGCATCCAAATGCTGAGCTCCATCTCTCAGACTGGCGCCACTCGCCTTTTCGACAGTATCATGCTGCTACAGCAGCCCGCTAAGCCTCTGGACGCGAGCATCTGGTCACTCGAGCGCGACGAGGGTACTATGGACCTGCCTCTTGTCTGCGAAGCCACTCCTGACCCGCAGAACGACGCCCTTGTGGTCAAGATGCACTACGATGGCGTTGCCGCGTCGTCAGGCATGGCGTCTGTCATCTCACGGGTGTTCTCGCATGTGTTTTGCGAAATTTTGGCGTACCCTTCAGCACCTTTGCTGACCCTGGCTACTTTGCCGGATGATTTGAGGCAACAACTCGAAGTTTTGAAACTTGAATGTTCCCTCACTGAACCCAGTGATACTTTAGAGCAGCCCCGATCTGAGCAAGAGTTGGAGATAACCAAGCCAGAGCTTATAATACGCTCAATACTGTCAAAACTATCGTCAGTGCCCGAGTCTAAAATACTTTCGACGACAACCATTTTCCAGCTTGGTCTCGACAGTATCAATGCCGTCCAGATTTCCTCTGCGCTGAGACAAGAGCAGCTCAGTGTGTCGTCGACCGATGTAATGGAGCATCCGACATACTCGGCGTTGGCCCGCTTCATTGACAGCAGCAGAGAGATTACTTCCCCCAAGACTGGCCAACTATACGATCTCGATAAGTTTCAAGCCGATTGTGCCAAGTACATCGCGAACAAAAGCCAGTACGACGGCAGAGTTGAAACGATACTCCCCTGCACGTCTCTACAGCAAGCTCTGCTTACTGAGTTCGTCAACTCTGACGGCCACAACTATCTCAACTTCGTGCATCTCCGTCTCGCGGACAGCTCCATCCCAGTGGCTTCTGTAGCGCAGGCATGGGTGGAATGCTCTGTCAACTTCGAGATGTTGCGCACAGGCTTCATTCCGATCGAGCACAAAGATGCCTCTTTTGCAATGATCAGATACCGCAACTCCACTGGAAACGTTGCTACCGTTTCAAGAGAAGCCGCGGCAAAGTTTTCCATCGACAAGTGGCGTGAGGAGGCAGCAACCATGGCCTACGATGAACTGGATCAGCCTCCATGGAAAGCCGCTGTACTCGACAGAGAGACTGGTGTTGAGGTTCACCTTGCTATTCACCATGCCATTTACGACGCGCACTCCTTGAAGATGATGCTAGACTCCATAGCTCTCACTGCTACCACCGGCATCTCAGCGACACCCCAGGAAAGCGTGGATCGTGCGGTCCAGGAGATCCTTTCCCAGTCCCAGATTGGGGCAACGGATACGCAAAGCTTCTGGAATGACTTGTCCTCCGAGACGGTGGTTAACCGTTTCCCGGTTTTGACGCCGCTCCGCGTAGAGGAGCGGTCCATCTGCGTAGAGTCGCACTTGAGCGGCATCAGTGTCTCCCACCTCGAAAGCTCACTCAAAAAAGAAGGCATCTCCATGCAAGCCGCTATACATGGAGCGTGGGCTCGAGTTCTCGGATCCTATCTCGGAGAGTTGTCGGTTTTATTTGGCGCTGTTTTGTCTGGCCGTAATTCCACTGCTACAAGATCAGCCCCCTTTCCCTGCATCACGACGCTACCGGTTATCGCCCAAAATCGAAGCTCAAACAGAGATCTGCTCAAGAGCATGATGGCATATAACACAAACCTCTACCGTTACCAGCATGTCCCGATGACGCACATTCAAAGGTGGCTCGGCCTACCGGATACAAGACTGTTTGATACGCTTGTCGTCTATCAGAAGTTTCACGAATCAGCTGACCAGACACAGCCGCATCTCTGGGAGGTCCTTGAAGACAAGGCCACTGTCGACTATCCGCTCTCTTTAGAGGTTGAGCATCTTGGCGAGCATTTGCGATTCCAGCTCACCTATTACGATGACGTTATCCCCAAGGAGCAGTCGGAGCTCTTGCTCAGGCAATTTGAAGCCGTTCTCACACACTTGGCACTCGATCCCGATGACCACGAGGATGATTTGTGGGCCAAGAGCCCATCTCTCTTCTCCATCACACCAGCAGCCGAACCAGAGTTAAAATCAAGTGTCAAATTTCTTCATCAGTTTGTCGAGAAAACGGCCAGAGAGTCCCCCGACAAGACAGCGCTCGAGTTTGTGTCCGGATTTGACGGCCTGGAGCCACTCTCTCGGTCGTGGAGTTTTGCGGAGCTGGACCAGAATGGCGACCGAGTCGCCAACATCCTCGCGCCTTATACTCAGGTTGGCGGTATTGTCGCCGTGCTTTTTGACAAATGCCCTGAAGCTTACTTTGCAATTCTTGGTATCCTCAAGGCCGGATGCGCCTTTGTGGCACTTGATCCGTCAGCGCCTGCGGCGAGAAGGCAGTTCATCATCGAGGATTCTGGGGCCTCGGCCCTCGTAACCGACCTGAGCAGGTCTTTGACCCTGGACATCAGCACCTCTATACCAGTCATAGGCCTGGATGACAAACTGATATATTCCTCGCCGACAACTCCCCTCGCAGACCGTCAGCTTCAGCTGCACCCTGGTGACAGGTCCTACTGCCTCTACACCTCCGGCACCACCGGCACGCCAAAAGGCTGTGAGATAACGCACGAGAACGCCGTTCAAGCCATGTTAGCCTTCCAAGACTTGTTCTCTGGCCACTGGGATGCGGATTCAAAGTGGCTGCAATTTGCCTCTTTCCACTTTGATGTGTCGGTATTGGAGCAGTACTGGAGCTGGGCTGTTGGTATCGCTCTTGTGGCTGCTCCCAGGGACCTCATCCTCGAGGATATAGTGGCCAGCATCTCTAACCTTCAAATCACCCACATTGATCTTACACCAAGTCTAGCGCGACTGGTTCATCCCGAAGATGCCCCGTCCCTATGCAAAGGAGTCTTCATCACTGGTGGCGAGCAACTGAAGCAGGAGATTCTCGATGCTTGGGGCGACCAAGGCGTCATCTACAACGCATACGGTCCGACAGAAGCAACAATAGGCGTCACCATGTACCAGCGCGTGCCACGCAACGGCCGAGCATCCAATATTGGCAAGCAATTCCTCAATGTGGGATCGTATGTGTTCAAGTCCGGCACCGAGATCCCCACCCTCAGGGGTGGCGTTGGCGAGCTTTGCGTATCAGGGAAGCTCGTAGGCAGGGGCTATTTAAACCGCGATGATCTCACCGCAGAGAAGTTTCCGACTCTCGAACGCTTTGGCGAGAGAGTTTACAGGACGGGCGACCTCGTCAGGGTCCTGCACGACGGCTGCTTTGACTTTCTGGGTCGGGCTGACGACCAGGTCAAGCTTCGGGGCCAGCGTCTCGAGATTGGCGAGATAAACCACGCCATCAAGTGCGGGTTATCGCGAATTCAAGACGTGGCTACACTGGTCATCCGTGACGAGAACAAACAAAAGGACTTTCTTGTGTCTTTCGTAGTTGCGGAAAGCAACCAGGATGGTCCTGAACGACAGGAACAGACCCTGCAGCCCATCTTCTCGCCAGACGCTGCTGCGCTTGCCCACGATGTGCAGGAGGCTTGCAGAGCCAAACTTCCTGTGTACATGGTGCCTACCTACGTCTTGAAACTCCCATTCATCCCGCTTTCTTCCAATAACAAAGCCGAGGTCAAGCAGCTCAGGAGTCTGTTTGCTGGCTTGACGCAGGATCAACTTGTCTCGGCATCGTCGGCTGGCGCCCGCACCTCCACCAGCTTGACCGGCGACATTGCGCAAATGATCATCGGAACCCTCAAGAATATGCAGGTTCTTGACGCAGCAGATGAGCCGAACGCCCATGTCAGCATCTTCGAGCTAGGAATCGACTCCATCTCGGTGTTGCGTCTGTCACGGGCCCTGAAGCGTGGTGGCCTACGTCAAGTAACCCCCGCCCTGATCTTAAAGTACCCGGTCCTGGGCGACCTCGTCCGCGCGCTCCAGTCCGAGGTGACGGCCAGCAACTCGGGTGCCGTCCTTGAGGCCAGGCAGCTTGTTGAAGCCTGCCAGCATCTACATCGGACGCGCGTCTGTCGGACCTTGGACGTATCCTGGGAGCAGATCGAATACATAGCGCCCTGCTCGGCTTTGCAAAATGGAATGGCTATCAGGTGCAGGACCGAGGAGCACAAGAACACGTACTTCAACCTCTTTACCTTTGACCTCAATCCGACCGTCGAGATTACACGGCTCAAGTCATGTTGGCAGATATTGATCGACTCCTTTGCCATCTTGCGCAGCAAGTTTCTCGTCTCTTCGGAGGGTTTCATTCAGGTTGCCCTCAAAGAAATGCAGCTTCCCTGGACTGAGATCGAGAAAACTTCGGAAGGCTTCGAGGGCGCTTTACATACTGTATACGAGCAGTGGGTTGAGCGCAACTCACAAGATATCACGTCGCCCCTCGAGTTGGTCTTGGTTAGAACCCCTGCCAAGAGCCTCCTTAGGCTGCACATCTTCCATGGATTGTACGATGCCAATAGCCTCGGGATGATGATTGCAAAGGTGGCAGCTCTTTACCTCGGCACCGAAGACATTGAATCCCGCACCACATTTCTCGATGCCCTGATCCACGGGCCTCTGCGTAGTTTCAACCATACGAGAGGCTTTTGGGAGGACCACCTACGCGGCGCCTCTTTGCAAAGCCTTCGTCCTCTGTCCGAAAGGCCCAGTTCCCTTGACATTCAACTCTCACGAAGTCTCAGCTTTTCTTCCCTGGAGCCAGTCCGCCAGAGGCTGAACGTGACGCATTCTGCGGTCATACAGGCTCTTTGGCTCTCAGTGCTACGGTCTCGCTACGCAAAGCCGCCGACGCTTGGTGTCGTTGTGTTTGGCCGCGCAATCGATGTCGAGAATGCTGAGCACGTCGTCGGTCCATTGTTCAACACCCTGCCCTTCTACTCGGGCAGTCCCGAATCCGACGACGAGACCTGGGTTTCCCTAGTGCGTCGTTGTCATGACTTCAACACGGCCACATTGCCCTTTCAGCACGTCCCACTCCGCGATATTCAGAAATGGTGCTCCGGCGGCAGGTCGCTGTTCGATACGCTGTTCTCGTTCCAGAGAGGGCCACTAGCGCCTGTTGAAGCCACCTCAAAGCTCTGGACCGAGGTACCGTCTTCTTCTCCGATCAACTCCGACTACCCCTTTGCGTTCGAGGCTACTCTTGCTTCCGACAACCGTCTGGAGCTGCTTCTGGTAGCCCAAAGGGGATTCGCTGATGAGGACGTCTTGACAAATATTCTGGATGAGTTTGAGCAATGCATTGCAATGATTACGCGGGATACAGATGGCGTGATCGGACCACTTGATGGAAGCATCATCTCTGAAGAGGCAACCCAAGAATCCGGCGTTCAACAGGTCGCCCCTGATCAACCTTTCACAAGCGGTCCAAAGTTTGAGTGGTCGGAAGACGCATCGCTGATCAGAGAGGAGGTTGCGGTACTCGCAGGCGTTTCCCCGGAACATGTCGGGGAAGCAACTAGCTTGTTAGAGCTGGGCCTTGACAGCATAGACACGATCAAGCTGTCTGCCCGACTGAAGAAAAAGGGCATCACACTGACCAACAGCCAGCTTGTCAAGGGCCAGACTATCGCACGCTTCAAAGAAATCCTTCAGCACTCGACAAAAGCAAGCAAAGCAGATGATAGTGGGCAAACTGGGGGGTCCCGGGTTGCTGCTATTGCAGAAAACCTCAAAAAGCACGTCGCAGCCAACTTAAAAACAGTTGATCTTGGCCAAGTTGAGGCCGTACTACCACCAACTCCATTACAAGATGCCATGGTTGCTGATATGGTCCAGTCGGGCATGCGACGCTACTTCAACCACGATATTCTCGAGCTCCCGGCAGATGTGGACTTGATGCGACTCGGATCAGCTTGGCAGACGGTTGTCAATCACTCGCCGATCCTTCGTACGACGTTTGCCCAGGTCGACAGTCCCGACTTTGACTTTGCATTCTGTCAAGTTGTGCGCAAGGAGATGCAAGTGAACTTGAGCCATCGGGAAGAGGTGGCTTCTGAACTTGAATTTGATCATGTTATCGAGAGGATACGTCAACAGGCCGAGGATGCAGAAGGGTCGGACAGCCTGTTCAAGGTGACTCCGGTGCGTTTTGGAGCACGGAATTTTGTGGTCCTCTCGATTGCGCATGCGCTATACGATGGTTGGTCCCTGGAGCTGCTCCATCAGGACGTCCAGGACGCATACAACGGCCGTTATACGCCTCGCAGCCCGTACCTCGACTATTTGGACCACATCCTAGGCTCTGCTACCGACGAGTCCAAGGACTTTTGGATGGATACGCTCACTGGCGCCTCGGTGACAAAAATACAGCCTCGGAAGCCGCAGCTTGGCAGCAGAAGAGCTAGCGAAAGAACAAAGCCCAACGGCAGTCCAGTTCATCGTACAGAGCTCACGTCGACCAAAAACTCGGCCGAATTTTTGGCATTCTGCAGACGACAAGCGGTCAGTCCCCATGTCGTAGGTCAAGTGTGCTGGGCAGCCGTCCTGGGCCGCAGGGTCCAGTCTCTAGACGTCACCTTTGGCTGCGTTCTCTCTGGCCGCGAGACCGATTCCGCAGAGGGCTTGATGTTCCCGACAATGAACACCGTAGCGGTGCGTGCTGTGCTCCACGGCACTATCGGATCGCTGCTCCGCTACTTCCAGGAGACCATGGCGGGCGTGCTGCAGTATCAACACTTCCCGCTGCGCAAGGCACAGCGTCTGGGCGGAAGTCGGAGCCCGGAAGGCCTGTTCAACACGCTCTTTGTCATGCAGAAAGGGCGCCGCGATGGCCCGTCTGAGCCATGGAAGCCTTTGATGAAGTCAGTCAATGGTACCTCCGCGGTCGAGTACCCGGTTTGTATCGAGATGGAGATTGTCGAGGGTTCCGTTGTCTGGCGAACAGCCTGCAGTGATGATTTCCTCGGCAAGCAGGAAACGTCACAGCTCTTGCGTGAGCTGGATCAGGTACTTGCCTTCCTGACAGATTCCTCGCCCGACTTGTCGGTATTTCAGTCCACCACGTCCCGCCCTGCCACCGCAGATAGCGACATTCTGGTATGTGGCCTAGGGCCGTTCCGACTCAAGGCTCGAAACACGGCGTCGTCAATCACGGCGCTTTCATCACAGACCGACACGTCAACTCTTATCGACGCAGATACAGAAGAGGAATGGACGCAACTGGAGCAGCAGATAAGGGCCGCACTGGCCCTTGTCAGCGGTCTGTCTGAGACGGCTATCAAAAAGTCCTACAATCTGTACAACGTCGGCCTCGACTCAATCAGCGCGATCAAGCTCTCCTCTCTTTTGCGGAAATCAGGCGTTCAGATTCGTGTCAGGGATCTGCTCAGAGCTGAGAGCCTGGTAGAGATGGCCAAGATTGCGGCGGCCTGTGGTAAGCAGACCTCAAGCCCATCTACAGACAACTCTCGAGCAGTCGCCTCGGCAGCCGCCAGCCTTGCCGGCTACATGCAACTGGCCCTTGAAGCAGGCCTGTCCGAGGAGAACATCCAGCTCATCCTTCCTGCCACGGCCACGCAGACGCACATGATATCAGTGTGGCAAAAGACAAAAGGGGCTGTTTTCTTTCCTGATTTTCGATACCGAGTATCCATGGGACATCCACACGTCACCTTGGAGCTAATTTATCAGGCCTGGCGAACCGTCGTTTGTGAGCTGCCCATTCTCCGGACTATCTTCATAGCCACCAACGACAGAGACTGTCCTTTTCTCCAAGTAGTCCTGCGCCCAATGGACGCTTATGGCGACTGCACACTATCTCTGGGGGATAATTCCGGTATCTCGAAATCTGGTGTTCTATCCCTCCCGATGGTCTACTTTTCAGCCAGGCGTGAGGCCAAGGATAGTGCTGCAAGCCCGTGGATAGTCTCGATGAAGCTTCACCATGCCCTTTATGACGCCTTCAGTCTTCAAAACATCATTAACCGTCTTCAGGAGGAGCTGGATAGAACGTCCACCGCCAAGTCACCTTCTATGATACGTGTGGAAAGCAGCATCTGGAGTGACAAAGTTCTTTCAAACTTCTCCCAACAACACAAAAACAAGCGCAAGGAATTCTGGGCCGCATATTTGAAAGGCGCGAGCTCAACACCATTTAATTGCGGACCTGCCGAGCTCACAGGGCAGCTCGGCCACGACGCACACGCCAGAGTCTCGACATTCGTGCCTGGCGCGCTCGAATCCATCTCGAGCATACAGTCAGAGTGCGCCGCCCGCGGCGTCAGCATCCAAGCACTCTTCATAGCAGCCGTAGCTCGTACCATGTCACTCCGGGTCTCAGAGGGACCCGCCACCACCGACGAGGTCATCTTGGGAGTATACCTCGGCAACAGAGACGACCGCGACAGGGACCAGTTGCCCTATTACCCTACCCTGAGCCTCGTTCCCCTGAGGGTCCGCTCGCTGTCCAGTCGCGGTCTGCTCGAACTGGCAGCAGAGGTGCAGCGTGACCTCTACAGGATATCGGACGCCGTAAACGCCGCCGTGGGCCTCTGGGAGATACAGGACTGGACCGGCGTTCGGCTTGACTGTTTTGTAAACTTTCTCGGCTCTACTTCGCTGGAGGGGTCAGACAGCATAGCCAACGTCCTTACGCCGATTGAGCCCAGCGCCGGGCCGGCGTTGGAGGCAGAGCTAACCAGTACGCATCCTAGCGACTACACTTGGCTTCAGGATAACACGGTTCTGGATTCGTTCAAGGTATGACCTTTACTCCGTATGACAGGTGGTAATACAGCGTTACAGTGTACTAACAGAAGTTAATGACGCAGGACGCCGTGGATATAGAGGCTGCTTTCAACGACAAAGGTGGCCTTGATATAGGCGTCTTTGGTCCCCAAAGCAAGCTTGGGAGCCGCCAGGGAGCCGGGCATGTGATCTCCAGTGTTGTGAAGGTGATACACGCCCCGGGAAACTGAATGTTTTTCTTGGTAATCAAATCTTTCGGGCAAAGTCGTTTTGTCATTCCTCTTTCATGTATATAAACTGCCTTCATATCCTGGTGTATTTACTTTTTTCGTTTGCGTCAACTCCCCAATCTTATCAACCACCAAGCCATTCTCCATGGCGTAGAAGGAATGATAAATAGATATCACAATGTCTTCGAAACGTCCATAGTTGTAAACCATTATTCAAAGAAGGGGTTTAGAAAAATATGATCCGTATCCCTGACATTCTTATGCTCTTCGACCGCTCCAGTTCCTCCACTATGTACACCTCGCTCGGGGCAACTTCCACGTGCGTGTTGTTTACAAACTGGCATCCTCCATGCCAGCAGCCCGCTCGTCCGTATTAACGTTAACCAACGTCCGCTCGCCGTGCTTACGCCCAGCCTTGAGGGTCTCAGGCCGAAGCAGCGCCGAAGAGGCATCGGCCACGACGCGGACAACGGCCATTACGTCCTCCTCAGACGATGGCGTGTTGGCCGGGGCGGGAACGCATGTGCGTTGAAAGCCTTCAACCACTTACTCGTGAACTCCAGGTCTCATAATTCAACTTCTTCCGAATCACTCGCTCCTGGCTGTTGCTGCCAATAAAGTCTCCAAAAAATGCCCCAAGTAGTTATAATTCGGTAGACGGGGTGCAAGCACACCAAGCATTCGATCTAGACTAGTGATTAAGCCAAGTGAGAAACATTTACCAAGATTGTGTCGCTGTCTCACCATGTCACTCATTTGCCGTTTGTCGGCTGTTATGAGCCATCATCGTTCATTCGCGCCACCCTTCAGTACGATTCACTAAGGCAGTACGTATGAGTTGTCAAATTAATTGAAAACTATGGTATCTTCAAACTTCAAGTCCTGTAGTCGGCGTTTATTGTGCTACAAAATCAAGACTGTCAGTATCTTGTATGATTGTTCGCAGTAAAATACTGGACTAGCGGTCAAAGATAATCAAAAATGGACTTACACATATTCATGGCTGAAATCGCAAGTCCAATATGTACCCTGCTTCTCACCAGTGCCAAGCTTGACGAGAATTTCAAGGTCCTCGGCCTTCAAAATCTCAGCCGCGCGTACTTCGTCAACCTGTTCCGGTTCGCCGTTGACCAGCAACTTGAGCTCGGAAGTGCCATCGGTAGGGACAAACGAGACGCTCGTCTTCTCAGGGATGATCTAGGGGAGGCGCAAGCATCAGTCAGTGAACAAGTTACACTCCTTTGTCCTTCTAAGCACACACCTTTTCCTCAGCCTCGGCTACACTTGATGAGCCCGGCTCGGAGATGAGTGCGTATCCTGTAGCGCAGAGAATGCGGCCCCAGTTTGCGTCCTTTCCGTAGAGCGCAGTCTTGACCAAGGGGGATCGCGCGATGGCGCTAGCAACTTTCTTGGCCGTCTGCTCACTATCCGACTCCACCACGCGGATCGTGACGAATTTTGTCGCGCCCTCACCGTCGCGGACGATGAGCTTGGCAAGGTCTTGGGAGAAGGTGTAGAGCACATCGCGGAAAGCAGCGAAATCCGGAGACGACTCGGACAAGACCTCCTGTCCACCGGCAGCGCCGTTGGCCAGCAAAGCCACCGTGTCGTTGGTGGACGTGTCGCCATCGACGGTGATGCTGTTGAAGGAGCGGTCAATGGCGCCCCGCAAGAGACTGGGCAGGACGGAAGGAGCAATGGGGGCATCGGTAGCCATAACTCCCAGAAGCGTGGCCATGTTGGGGTGGAGCATTCCGGCACCCTTGGTCATGCCGGCGATGCTATACTCGATAGATGGCGATGACGGTAGGGTGAAGGAACGGGAAACGAGCTTGGGAAAGGTGTCGGTGGTGCAGATAGCCTTGGCACAGGCGAGCCAGTCTGCGTGTGACGAGCCCAAACTCGCGTGAGCTGCAGGTACGTTGTCAAGAATTTTCCTGATGGGCAGGCGCTGGCCAATGACGCCGGTGCTCATGACGATGGTGCCGTCACCGCCGAGGACGCGGTCTGCCTCACGGGCCATGGACTCGGCGTCTTCCAGGCCCCCCTTGCCCGTGACGGCATTTGCGCAGCCCGAGTTGATGATGACGCCGTTGACACCCGAGTTCTGCTTCCTCTTCAGCAGATCCCTGCTGAAGGTCACGGGAGCAGCCTGAAAGCGGTTCTTGGTGAAGACGGCGGCAGCGGCACAGGGAGTGTCGGAAGCCAGAAGGGCCAGGTCGGGCTTTGTGGTGTTTCCTGGCTTCACGCCCACGACGATGCCAGAGACGCGGAAGCCCTTGGGGTACACGCCCTTGGTCGGGACGTACTTTCGCTTGGAGGCCGGTATCGGATCGGCGGACGTGGCAGAATAGCAGCGCGTTTGCTGCTGGGCCAGGTGCCTCAACTGGCCCCAAACAGCCGCAGAAGTGGTTTTGGACGACATCTTTAGGGGGACAGGGAGGTATATACTGTACAACGACCCCAATTGAGAGGTCGATATGCTATGAGAATGTCGTTTGAGTCATCCCAACAACTTTTGGTTTTCGGTTCCTGTATCTTATTTTCTTCGAGCTCACAGCTACCCTGGCTGGCACTGACCCCCACCCAACTTGCAAGCACAGCTCGCGCCACAACGGGCGTGGAGTGGAACCCGCCCGCCGCCCGATCAGCCACCTAACCTCAGCCACTGTAGCTTCCCCCCACTTCTAGGACACTGGACCGCCTAAAAAGGCGCGCTGCAGAGGTGCAAAATTCCAGCAACTTGTAAGCTTCTCCCACACCCAGTTTCCTTTTACCTCCGAGAAAATGACACGCTTCAATTGGCAACGCCAGCTCCAAACATCAGCAGAATTGTCTGCTGTGGTTTCCCCACGCCTCCCTCCAGTGACTCCTTGAACTCTTTCATGACATCGGTACCAGGTTGGAAATATCTGCAGCCCTTCGCTACCTCGCTCGTCATTGATTGATAGCTCCCCGCGCATCTTTTGATCGCAACACCCCGTCCATCATAGGAGCCATGTCTGAATTCATGGATAACTTCTGGGCGGCGCCCCCTATAGCTAGGTAAGTTATGACGCATGCTTTCGTGCGGCGCACAAGCTGTCTCCTCCCCCCATCCTACTTTTGTTGGCGCATGCTAACCTTGCCCTCCGCCATCTCTTTGCAGAAACTTCGCAGCCGCCATCTTCGTAACGTCGATCGGCATCTATCTCGGCCCCTTACCGGCCACCTGGCTCTACTGGCAGCCGACATTCCTCGTGCAACTGCCGCCGCAGATATGGCGACTGGCGACCAACTTCTTGCTGTCGAGTCCTAAACTCGGCATAGTTCTCGATCCATACTTCTTGTTCTCCTACCTGAGGCAGCTTGAGACTGGAAGCTCCAAGTTCCCAAGGAAGGCGGACGTGCTGTGGTATCTGATCACAGTATCGGGCTTCATCCTGGTAGGCATTTCCTTCCATTCGCCTTTGTGACATGTTACCCCCATTTCTCACCTTTACACACTCTACCCCCTTTGGGAAATCAAAACTACAAAACCTCTTATATCTGCCCGGATAGTGCGATGCCTCTACTGCTATCACGGTTCCTGGAAAGGAGGGAGATTACCCCTGCATCTTGGGCCGGTCCGTCATTCGCATACCTTTAATAGGGCCGGTTCGGGGTGTAGGCATGGTAGGATGCTTATGATAGCCTGAGTGATTTCTACTCTTTGCTCGGGATTTCATAGCTCCTTACATTTCTTCACTTACTATTTAGAATTTTCTAGTGATTTTTTTTGTTCAAAGACCCCACGAAAAAAACGAGCATCTTGCTGACCAGTGTGTTCAATACACGTCTATCAGATCCTCAACACCGTCTTGGGCCTCGACGAGCCCTTCTGCCTACAGGGCCTGATCCTCGCTGTCGCCTACACGGCAACCCAGGATCAGCGCGGACTCCAAGCCAGCTTTTTCTTCTTCAACATCCCGGCCCAGCTGATCCCCTACGCCATGATGTTTTCCACCCTCGTCATGGGCGGCGCCCAGGGTCTTTTTCTGCAGGTCATCGGCCTAGTGGCCGCTCACCTGCACGACTTTCTCTTCCGTCTGTGGCCCGAGTTTGGCGGCGGCAGAAACTTTCTCGCCACACCGGAGTGGGTGTCGCGCCTCGTGGCGACTGCGGCTAGGGTCGAGCAGCGGGCTTACGGCACGGCCGTCTACGGCTCGCGCGATGGTGCCAGCACGCGGGCGTCGCAAGGTAGCGGCCCCCTTCCGGACTCGTGGAAGACGCGGGGTACCGGTCACCGCTTGGGCTGATGGATGTCGCCCTTTGTAGCATACTGCTGAGAGTAGAAACAGTCGACTGGTTGTGCTATGAATAGAAGAAAAGAATTATCAAGGAACTCCAAGTGGACTGTGCATGGCTATCGTGAGCTTTGTGTGCTGTGGCATTGTGGTTTGTGACGATGTTACGGTTTGGCAATCTGTGGCACATGGACGCAAATCTCACTCGTTTCCTCAAACAAGAGAACTCTCGTACTAGCAAACGTTGTTTTTGAACACGGCATTAAGAAAGATCGCGCTGATTACGTGGCGAAATTGAGATTATTTTAGAATGAAACCAAAAACTTGCTTCTCGACTAGCTATACAAAACCGTTTTGCCACTCGCGATAGGGATCTCGTCGGGCCTCCGGACACCAGCATTAACCGTCTGCCTGACGACGCGGTCCTCGGGCGTCGCCCTGCCCCTGGTCGGCGGCCGCCCGGCGCGAGAAGCCGACGACCCGCTGCTGCCGGGCGGTCTGATGAACTCGGCGTCCAGGCCGTCGGCGCCGTCGACGGGCGTAGCTTCCTCGACGCTGATGCGCGGCGGCGGGTACTTCTTGGGCACGCGCACCCGCGGGACCGAGGGGAGGCTGAGCGAGGGGACCGCGGC
>JASAOQ010000238.1:20953-47141 GCA_031306065.1 Pseudopyricularia cyperi | reverse complement strand
GAAAAGATCAAGTCCCCTCATGTCCTCCTCGGAAAAAAAGTACGCCCGACTGACCAAGCAAAAAACCCCTACCACACCACAAAACAGAGGCAACCGGATACGGCCTGGTCTACTACGTCGGCCACATGCTCAAGTACGCCGGCGCGGGCGACTGGACCGGCAAGCGCGTCGCCATCTCCGGATCCGGCAACGTGGCGCAGTACGCCGCCCTCAAGGTCATGGAGCTGGGCGGCACCGTCGCCTCGCTCTCGGACTCGCGGGGCGCCCTGGTCGCCACGGGCCGCGGCAATATCGCCGAGTCCGACGTGCGCCGCGTCATGGAGCTCAAGGGCCGCCACCGGCCGCTGTCGGAACTGGAAGGCGTCGGCGACGGCAGCGACGGCCGCCTCAGGCTCATCCCGGGTGCCAGGCCCTGGGTCCACGTCGGCGGCGTCGACATCGCCCTCCCCTGCGCCACGCAGAACGAGGTCAGCGCCGACGAGGCCGAGGCCCTCGTCGCGGCCGGGTGCCGCTTCGTGGCCGAGGGGTCCAACATGGGCTGCGAGCAGGGAGCCATCGACGTCTTCGAGGCCGGGAGGAGGCGGTCTTCCGGGGTCAAGGGCGGCGAGGCCGCGTGGTACGCTCCGGGGAAGGCGGCCAACTGCGGCGGCGTCGCCGTCTCGGGGCTCGAGATGGGCCAGAACAGCTCTGTGGGTGTTTTTCTTTTTCTTTTTCTTTTTTTTTCCCCCCTCTTCTTTTCTGTCTCTCTTTTTTTTCTTTACTCAATTGTGGATAACACTCCAAGAAGAACCCGTACAACCCCACTAACACATCTTTTACCATCAGCGCCTTACCTGGTCCAGCGAAAAGGTTGACGAGGAGCTCGCCAAGATCATGGAAAACGCTTTCTGGACCGGTCTTAACACCGCAAAGGAGTACGTCAATGATGCCGCCGACGACGCCCTGCCCAGCTTGGTCGCGGGCAGCAACATCGCCGGCTTCGTCAAAATTGCCCGCGCCATGCAAGACCAGGGAGACTGGTGGTGATTCCTCGTCTGTTGTTCGCCCTGATACATTGATTGTGACACAGGGCACCTCGGTGTGCTTGTGCATGGCCTTGTTTTTTATGCTTTTCTTGTCTTTAATTTTCTCCTGGTCTGGCTGGTATACCACTATTTCTCTCTCATCTGTCCGTGAACTGCGGGTTTTAGCGTCGTGGATTGGCTTAGCATCGAATTATGACAGCACAAAACACTTTTTCTCTGGTTCTCGAGGTCTCGCAGTTCCCACCATGCGCTCGAGATGCTGCGTGTCCTACTGTGTTGACCTAGACTAGATGACTGGTCGCAGCATACACTTGCAGGGCTTATTCCCAGAGTCTACCGTAGTTGGAGGTAGCAACACAACGACAATTCAAGCTTGTGGGTATGGTCCTGGTATATAGTGTAATCTTTATATAGTCGTTCTGCAAGCCCTCACAAAACGGCCCGGAACAGTTCATCTCAACGCGGGGTCACCAAAAAGCCGAATCGGGTGGCTTCCATCAACCCAAATATCACCCGCCAGTTGCAGTCGCTACATATTACAGCAAAAGCGAAACCAAGAGAAAAATCCTCGAAATTTTGAGCGAGGCAGATCTGAGATCAAAGAGTGCCCGCACAACACAAAAGCCATGGCCGCTGATCCCCAGGAGCCCCCGAGACACGAAGCCGCCGACCAAGAGAAAGGAAATACCAAAGATCGCATATCGGCGAGGCACATACGCAGAAATCGTGCACACGTTGCTGGCGACCCAGTGAACAAGTCTTCAGTTGAGGAAGCCCTTGCAGTTAGTCGTTCCGCAAAGACAGGGTACACGGTCTTCCTCCTTCTCTTCAAGCTCAAACTTGTAATCATAAGTGAGCTCTTCATCTGTTGAGGCGCAACGGGGTACGTAGGTTAGTATTGTCCCAAGATACGATACAGCCAGGACCGGGGTGTGCTTACTCCGTGCAATGTCCCTCAGTGCGTAGATGACAATGCGTTTGGTTCCCTCCACCCTGATGATCTTGGCAGTGCAATTCGGCATGCAGCTGTGGTTGATAAATCTCGCGATGCCACCCTTCTTGGTCGCGTCTATAACGGCATCCTCGTCGATCCTGAAGAGGTAGCTGCTCCCGATGCCGCTTCTGTCGTATCTCGCCTCACGCACCTGGGCTACCGAGGGTCGGACTTCCTCGCCCACATACTCAATGATCATGTCGTCCTTCGGTATGTGCTCCATGGCGTAGAGGCCCCAGTTGTGAATGGCAGATCGTTCAAACTTGACGGGCTTTTTCCGCTTCTTTAGTTGGTTGAACCGCAGCGCATCCGATTTCTGGTCGTTCATCTCCGCCATAGCGCGTCGGTGGTTGGCTCGGTTAGCACGTGAGGAGCCTCTGGAGATGCTGTTGTCCTCGGCAAGCTTGATGGCTGAGGTGGCCTTGCCGGGCGCAGCCTTGGCCTGAGCCTGGCGTTCCTCGCGAGCCTTCTTGACCTTGATGTGATGCGGGAGGTACTTGGACTTTTCCGAGTTGAGAATCTTCTTGACACCTTCTGTTCGAGCGCAGCCAGTCGCGTTGGGGACATAATAGCCCTCTATCCGGGGGTAGCGTAAAACTTGAGAAGCGGGATCCAGATTGAGACCCCGAATACGATTTCGCTTCCATACCCAGAACTCGGGGTCGCCAATGTCGCCCAGCGGGAATCGCCTCTTGAGCCTTGTGGTGTCCGGACGATCATTCAGCCCGATCGCGAGAGAATCCAATGTACCCACGTCTAGCTCAAAGTTGGGTGGGAGCTCGAGGGCACACGTCAGTTTATCCGGGAACAGTTCGGGATCCAGCCTCAGTCTTTCTACAACTTCCTCATAACAAGACTTTTTGGCTTCTTGTGCGGGCTCTTCAGGGTCAGGATCGACCTTGGCGTCTCCGGCCTCTTTCAACCTTCTCGCCTCAGCCTCATCTTGAGCCTCCTGCTCTGCCTTTCTTTGGGCTTCCCGTTCCTCAAAGATTTGTTTCTTTGTCTTCTTCTTCTTGGTAGGCTTCTTTTTGCCTTTCGTTTCCAGGAGCGTAGTTTCCAAGGGCGTAGGCGTTTGCAAGCGTGAGCTTTCTGACTCGTCCCTGTCCATGACTGCAGCATCCTCAATTATGATATCCTCGGTCGCAGGCGCATCTGTGATGGGCAGCCCAACATCAACCTTCTCAATGGCCACTCCAAAGAGCTCTTCCTCATTCTTCTTTTGTCTCTTGAGAGCCTTCTCCGTTGGCAGGTCAAGCTTCCTCTTCTTGGCCAACAAAGCGGTCTCGTTGACGGCAAAACTGGCCTCGGTCATCGAGTCGTCCTCTTGACGACCCCAGGAACCTAGGTCATCCTGAACTGCGTCTTCATCGGTACTCATCCGGCTACGTGGCCTAGACTCCGGTTCTTCGGTATCGCCAATGCGAGCTCCGCGAGTGTCCTGGTCGTCCTCGGACTCGGAGTCGCTGTCAACATGTAGACGATGGTGAAGGGAACGGAACGCAGGTCGGACACGTGCACGGGGCGCTCGTCGGCGCTCAAAGGGATCCAAGAACTCCTGCCTCCGAGCGCCCTCATCGTGCTTGACTTTACGGATGCGCGGAAGGGCGGCAATACCACGTGTCGTTCTCCGTTCGATTGGATCGTCGCGAGAATTAGGTGTTCCAAGGGGAGATTTGCCAAATGTGTCATCGAGGTTGTCCGATTGCAAGTCATGATGAGAATCATCTATGTTGAGTTTTCTGCGTTTGGCTGTGTGGTTTGCTGGATCAAGGTATGCAACGAGAGCTGGAGTCGCAACCTTGGTGCGGATGTGGCGGATCAAGTGCTCTGTCATTTCACGACGAACCATGCGAACTGCCTCCAGAACCGGATCAAAGTCTTTGGCCCGCTGCTTCTTCTCTTCCTCGATATCGCCGTCTTCCTCTCGCCGCGTGCCCTTGCGCTCTTGTTTTTGTACGAGGCCGCCGTCAGAAAGGTTGCGCTCTTTTGGCGTGTTTTGCGCCCCGTCGGCCTTGCCGTCGCCGGCCTGGCGGGTCGGCGGAACACCCGCAGTGCCATGCGGAAAATGCGACATGGCCATGTCGTAATCGAAGAAGCGCGAGTGGTTGGTGCACTTGTAGCACCTTTCTGCTTGATCGCGACCGTAAAAGGAGTCCTCAAAGATTAAATAATAGCCAGTCCTCTCAATGATCAGTATCTCTTCAATTGCGAAGCCCCTTAGCCTCTTCATCATGTGCGGAACAGTGAGGGGCGAAACCGGAACAGAAGAGTGAGGGACGAAGATGTGAGGGCTCTTTCTGATGCGCGCAATGACAGCTTGGTGGCGCTGTGCCATAGCATGAGCAGTGGCTCCTGCACCAAAGCGAGTGGGATCTTTGGGCGCGTTAGCAATTGAGTTTTGTCGAAGGGCCGCAGGGCCTTTAGGCGCCGTCGGGGGCACTCCCGTGGGAGGGCTGGCGATGCCTCTGGGTGCGGTCGGAATCTTTTGCTGTGCCGCAAGCAGTTTTTCTTTGTCCTTTTTCAGGACGTCCTCCATCATACGGCCACTCTTCCTGCCATCAGGATCATACTCGACCCGAATCTGATGTGCCTCGATCCGCTGCCCGTGCATCTGGCGTACTGCCCTCTTGGCAGCATCAATCGCAAACACAGGTACAGGCCTCATACGATTCGGTTTGGCGTCCCTGTAGCGGAAAGTTGCGAAGCCCAGGTAGCTGCCAGTCTCTGGGTGCATCTTGTTTGAGCTCTCAGCAACATCGCCAAAGGAACCAAATATAGCAGTAACTTTGGAGAAGGCGATGAGTGGGTTGAAGCCCGTCACGACAACCTGCGTGGGCGGCCCCGGCCCGACGGCGGTCTTAGGGTCGTACGGATACGGGCGCAGATTGTACGGAGCGTGCCGCAAGCGAGCTTTGGGATGATGGTAGTCGACATTGATATAGTTGAGCCTTCCGCCTTTGGCCTGGCGGGGATCTGGAGGGGGGCGGTCATCGTCTTCCTATTCAAGCAACAATTATTAGCCATATCAACCACGAGACAGATGACAACCCCCCTCCGGATATAGTATGGTTATTGTGGGGTTACGTACGATGCCAAACTCGGCATATGTAGGCTTGCCCTTCTTTTTGTCGGCCGAGGCAAAGCGATCGAGCAATGGATCATATGTGCAGGCCAGGCCTAGCACAGGGCGGTTGATATCTCGAGCAGGGACGCGTTCGATGACTGCCTCAGCAGCAGTGGGCTCAGCCCCGTTGGGCGCCGCGTAGTCCGATATAGGCATTGACGTCGACGCGCCGTCAAGCTTGTCGAGGCTGGTAGGAGGTGGTGCCAACGGCTTGATTGGATCCGAGGCGGCGAGGTAGGGTGGGGATGCGACGTTCGTGAGAGGCGTATCATGGCTGCTTCCAGTCTTTGTTGTAGCCACGACGTTGTGAGAATGCGAGGATGTGCTAAAGACGGATGAACTTGTGCTCGCATGTGAGCTCACAGAGTCAATTGTGTTCAGCATATCGCCCGGGGCAAGCTCGCTGCCATCGATATAAGAGCGAGGCGCATCGGAGACAGGCCCGCTAGGGCGCACCGGGCGGGCCGAGGAGCTTGAGGCGAGATCGTCTTGTGCGCGTGCTGTTGGAGTCGTGGGAGCGCTGATGTCGACGCCGCTGGTGCGGGATGCAGATGCAGATACAGATGCAGATGCGGCGTCAACGGATCGCCTCTTGGACCTCTCGAGCTCACGTGCCCTATTCACGACAGAGTTGGGCGCATTCGGAAAGCATGCGGTGAAGCTCGAGGGCGGCGGAGGCATGATAATCTCGGCACAACAGCCTCCCGCCAGCCGCCACCGTGACAACTCGCGTGTGGGATATTATCAGCGTGTGAGCATGGGCGCTGTTCACAAGGTTTGTCGATCGGGGAGAGTCGAGGCGGGAAAAGCAGCGGGTGCTGGAGCGACGCGCAAAGTGGTCCGTCTGGCGGCAGCGGCCCCCAAGCAGGTAAGGTACGCGACCGAGGAGGAAGTCTCGATATTTGGATATCTGGTCGATCTCAGGGCCAAATTGCAACAGGCGGCAGTCTTGTCAGAAGGGGACGAAATGGTCGTTGATGGGTCTTGGAGGGCGTGCTAATAATTAATGTGATTAAGAGGTGAAGAATGCAGCATCCGCGACAAGGATTTTTCAGGCTGGTCGCGACGGGAGGGCGAAAGGCAAGCGAAGAGAAGGACAGAGTGAAGATGATGGATCAAATTGAATTGATCGAGGCACGTTCAGGTCTGACCGGACTGATGCCAGTCGCGAGAATCAAATCAAATGTAATCAAGTCGAATGCAGACTGGTGAAATTGGGAAAAAGTGAGTGGCAGTCAGTCAGTCACTCAGTCAGTCATCAGCCAGTCAGTCACCTAACCAAGCGGCGGGCCATAGCTCAGCATTGCATTCATTGCCTGCCCCCTGCGTGGTCGGTCGTCGTGGTCCCCAAGTCGGGTCGGGGTGGATGGATCAAATGTTAATTGGCGTTGGCGGAAGTGGGTCTGTCAACTTAATTTGCGTGCCTGTCCCGTGTTTTCTCGCGTGCTACTACAAAGGGCGTCATCGAACAAACCACTGAGGGCGTTTACATGAATGCGGAAAAAGACAGGAAGCTGCCTCATTGCTGTTGGAATGCCGCCTCGTTCATGAAATGGATATTCATTAATCGTCTTCCTCACACTGTCCTCAATTGCCACCTGTACAGACAAAGAAATAAATACATTGACAGCCTTGCTAGGATTCAATCATCGGCCATCGGCGAAAATGTGCAGAGTATCACCGTTTGCGCCCCAACAATAATTAACAAGAGTGTTTTTTTTTCTTCTTTCTTTTCTAGGGAGCTTCGTAATCACACTGTTCGAAGACCAAGGGAATCAAGGGAACCAAGGAGATACCACCAAAATAGCAAAACGGTGGCCTTTTTTTGCAAAACGCCAGAACTCAGACCAATACAAACGCTGTACAGAAAGACATGACCAGTTTCAGTTCCCTTATCCAAACAATCACAGGTCATCAGAAAGTTCAAATTCATGAATGCTAATGTCGCCAGCGGAGCCGGGTCCATCACTCTCATCTCCAGAGTCCACGTCGTCGAAGATGGCCAAGAACGGAATCCGCTGCTTGTTGGCCTCGACCTCTGCCTCCTTATCCGCCTGCGTCCTGGCAAACCGTGCCGGCGTGATGGTCGACTCTTGGGAGTGCGAAGAGGCCACGCTCGGAGGGCGAACTGATGCCACACTCGGGTTGCGTTGCGAAACTTTTGCGGGGGCTGCGCTGGCTGTGGCGGTGCCGCGCCCGTTAATCAGAGACGATGCTGTACGTCCCTTGTTGTACCCAATAGTTGTTCTGGATGCCGCCACAGCAGCTCCTCCAGCATTCTCGCGTCCGAGGGGTCGCTGGGCAGGCTTCCCCCCAGAGGTTCCGAATGGGATCCGTGCCGGTTTGTTCACTGGCTTGGCGGCCTCTGGCTTCGGGCCGAGTGCAGGCCGCGGGGCGGAGCCAAGGGCTCCCGCCGCTGTACGGGAGACGAGGGTGGATGGCATTCTTGGGGCTACCCTGTTGAGGCTCGTGGCGGTGACCTCTGACCTGGCAGCAGCAGACTTCTTTGCCGTCCTCCGTTCAAGATAGTCTACGGTACCAGCAATATCTCCCACGCTCCATTTCGCAGCCTTGTCGCTAACTATGTCATCAGAGGCCCGGAGTCGTGTGTTCCTCGTCCGCCTGGCAGTCTGCTCGGAATCGTGGTAGTAGGGGTAGTAGTTTCGCAGACGGTTCTCAGGCTTGAGCCCCTCGTAGCTGAGGACTCCATCCTGAAAGTCCTCGGATTCGTAGGGAATATCCACCCTAGGCGGCGCATACTCAATCTCTTCCTCTGCCGCTGGGGTAATGGACGCATCAGTGTGAACTTCAAGCTTGCTCGACTCGGTTCGCCCAGTTGTTGTTTGCTTTGGCCTCCGGTTGATGGTAGCGGGAGGCTGGCTCTTCTCGAATTCGCGAACGATGCTTTTGACGCCTTGGATTTGACCAGTTCTGGCCTTGGCGTTGGTCGTCTTGTTACCAAGGGGTGCCCGTGTTGTCATGGGTTCTGTGATGTCTGTTGTCAGCTTTACGCAAAGAGGTGTTCAAGAGAAGAATGTTTCGTCGTACCCAATGGGGTTTCAGGTACACCTTTGCCCTTGCCGATTGTGCGAATGAGGGTATTTCCATTCTTCCCTCCCAGAACACTCTTCCCAGCTCCGCCGGGCGCGTTCTCATCGTTCAAAGGAACTTTGAGGGGCGTCTTGTGGAATCGGGCACCCATCGACTTTTGGCCTTGGGATTTAGAGCCTCCAGCCTGTCGGCTAATCGCCAGATTTTCCTGGTCGTGATGAGCTGCTAGCATTTTCAGTGACCGTGATCGATTTTGTTGATTTTTGTTTGTTGTCGTCGGGTAGCTGTCAAGCCAATGTTTACTATGAATTATTATGGTCTATGTCGACTGCGAATTCCAATAAGTGGTTTTGAGACTCTGCAATCAGATATTCCAGTCATGAGCCAGCGCGTCAATCGTGGTGACGGAAATGGGTCCTAAAAAGGGGCTTGGGAGAGTGTTCCGACAAAAGGCCAGAGGAAGAAAAGACATGTAATCTCAAAAGACAGGGGTTTGTTGATTCTCGTGACAGCCGTAGCTAGTGGGTGACCGGGCAACCAGCAGTGAAACGAACTTGCTCATTACGCTGCACCAGCGCCACTGACCCCACCTGAAGCTTAGGCCACCAGGCCGGGAGGCAGGTCTCCCCTGCAGACACCCTGAGTTGGTGGACGGGGGTGGAAGAGGCTCACCTTCCATGTGGCTTTTGAGGGGCACTCAGGCTTTCGAGGTTCTTCCTGGTCTGGTCTCATCATCCTTAAGCCAAAACCAGACTCCATTTCCACTCAACATCCTCCCCTCCATCCTCGCCATCAAGGCTATACCGAAGAAACCCTCCGACGCAATAGCGCACACTAGTCGAAACTCGCTTTTTCACCACATTTCACACAAACCACCTTCAAATAGACTTCACCGCCAACATGGACCGCATTAAGGAGGTAGGTCAAAGTCGTCGTACCGTACCCGATTGAGGATGAGATGAGATGCCCCTCGAACCCCGCCGGCCCAGCGAACCACGACATCAACCAGTGCCGACCTCGAAACCGCGATCCTATCGCCCGTCGAATCGTATTTGTCGTGCCTCTTCAGCATGCTAACAGTGGCGGCCTATCTGGCCAACCCTCGCACAGAAATTGAACCAGCTCCGGTTGGAGGCCGACGAGTCCAACGCCAAGGTCGAGGAGCTCCAGTCCAAGGTGAAGCTTCTGGAGCAGGAGAACCTGAGCAAGGAACAGGAGATCACCTCTCTGCAGCACAAGAACGGTGTATTGGAGGGTGAGCTGGAGAAGCTCGAGGAAAATGTCAAGAACCTGAAGAAGATGGCAGACGAAAATGTCAGTGCCGGCACCCAGAACGAAAGCCTGGCCCGCAGGCTGCAACTGCTTGAGGATGAGGCAGAGGAGGCGGACAAGACCCTGCGGGAAGCTAACGAGAAGTGAGTTTTTTACGCACATCCACAGGCCCGACTTCTGGAAGAACTTGCTAATGCCTAACACGCCCATTCGAAAAGGCTCCGACAAACGGACGTCAAGGCTGGCCACTTCGAGCGCAAAGTACAGGCCCTCGAGGCGGAAAGGGACAGTTGGGAGACCAAGTACGAGGAGATGTCCAAGAAGTATGCCTCGACGCAGAAGGAGTTGGAGGACCTCTTGGCCGAGGTTGGCAACATCTAGACTTGAAGATATGGAAGGACCTGCTTTTGCGTCGGTTGGAAGCCTCATCGAGCATCTTTTTGTTCTGCTCCTATACCTTGTCTTATTTATTGCACGCTCTTATTGATCAGTCGGAGAGTCTTGACGGAAAGTTCGACGTGTCTTGTCACCCAATCAACCTCCCTTTTGAAGCTCTTTCCATTTGTGCATCCCCCAACAGTGACAAACGACCAAACTAGCTCACGCCCTCGCTAGGTACCAAACATCATCCCCTGCTAACTTGCGATCTTTTTCGCCTTCCGTTTGCTTTCCGTCAACCTCCTCTCAAACTTTGTTTCATACCGGAATTTTTTCTTTTTCTTTTTGGGCAACTTGACTTGGCTTGACTTGTCGCCGTTTTGCCTGGATGTCTCGGCTTTGCTCGTATCGTCTTTACCTTCGTTTTCCGCTTCGTCTTCTTCGTCCTCTGGCCCGTGCAGACCGTCCCTGTCGATATTGACCGACTCTATTGTAACCGTGGTGAATCTGTCCTCGTCGATATACTCCTCCTCAAAATTCATGGCCTCGGGCGGCGGCGGCGGAGGCTGATCGTTGAAGCCCTCCCAATCGTCGTCAGAGTCGTCGCCTTGGCCGGCGTTTTGCGCCTCTCTCAGCAGCGTGTTGACTTGTTCCACATGCTTTTCTATATCTCGCTTCCGCTCCTCTCGCAGCTATATAGAGTTTGACTAAGTGGTTAGCCTGCTTGCGAAGCTCTCGAGTGCATATGGCTCGAGGAGATCAGACGAGCGCGCACCTCTTTCCTCATGACAATCCTGTCCTTCCTCGCTTGCTCGGCAGCTTGCTCTTGTGCGAGTTTTATCCTCGCCTGCTTACGCTTGTGGAAGCCGGTCAGGTAGTCGGCGCGCGCGTCATTGTCGAACGCGATCTCCTCGATGCTGTGCTGGGCTTTTCTCTTTTTCGGAGGGGGCCCGAGGGTCTTCTTTGGTCTCGGTTTGGCGAACATGATTTCCAGTTGAACCTGGGTCCGGGACTAGAGTCCGGTATCTTGAGAATCGACAAACTCGGTCTGGGGGCACAGCCTTGTTACCGAATAGTTGATGTGCAGTAGGTCTGCACCTTATGTATCTCGTAGCCGACCCGTGAAAACCCCCGCTGAACTTTTTTGACCAGGGATGCGATTGGGGAAATCTATTGGCGACCTACCCTGCACGTCAAAAGGCCCATTGATTGCTTGCGCCGCGCCAAAGGGTAAGCGCAGGGTGGCTACTAGGCCGTGACACGGTCCAAGCCACAGACAGAACAGCCATGAACAGATGACGCCGCAAGCATCAGCAGCAAGCTGTAAAGCTAGGATCCCCATCAACGACATACGTACGGTCCAGCCAGCATAACTGCGACGCATACCGAGTTTTGCACACGCCTGTTCTCAATCGCAGACGCATACCAACCACCAAGATGCGTCTTTCAATAGGAGCCAGTTTCCTGGCGTTCGCGTCGGCGCACGCATTCTCCGATTCTTCTCCTTTTGTGTTCCTTTCCACCGCCCAGTACGTGAACCCCCGAGCCGACGGCTTGTAATCAGGAGAAGAGGCGGGCCGCCCGCAGCGGAACGATGAAGAAAAAAAAATTAACCAAGGAGAAAAACCATATCCCCAGAATAACGAAGCCCTCTTCCGCCTCGAACGCTCAGCTTCAGAGCAGCTCGCAGGTGCTGTCAACCGCCAAGTCGATGCTGGCGTCGTGCCCGACGGAGCGGTACCTGCTCATCTCCCAGCCCAACGCCCACGCCTCGGACCTGCGCTGCGCCGCGGATCAGGTCCGCTGCCGCAAGGCTCCGAACCTCGTTCGCCACGCGTCCTCCGACTCGCCCCTCTCGGTCGCCGAGGTGGTCGGTAGCTTGTCGTTTGAGGACTTTGCCGATCACATCAAAGCTTCGTGTCTGGGGAGGGGGAAAACGGCTCGCGTCGCCGAGTACACCCTCAGGGAGCTTCCCACCTCCCAGGGGCCTGCGGAGAGGGCGCTTGCTCTCGAGGAGAATGGTAAGGACGAGGCACAGAGGAGTGGTTGTAATGTCGCGGTCTTGAACAAACATGGCTGACATTTTTAACCTCGCAATGCACCAGACCAGGAGCTGGGGAACATGCTCGACAAGGCACATGATGAGGGTGACTACACAGCCATCTACTTTTCCAACCCCAATGACTTCAAGCCGTACGAGGCCGAGTTTGACGACTCGGTGCACATGGAGCTGAAGCGCCAACTGGTCGACGCGCCCCTGTTCAAGGCGAGGGCGGCAGAGAAGAGCCCTGGCAACTCGACCGGCGATCACGACGGACTCTTCCACAAGTACCAATTCTTTACTGCTGGTGAGCTCGATTGATTCGTAGCCCATTCTATATGCCACAGCTTACTGATCGATTGCGTGTTGTACAGGTATCTTCATGGGCCTTATTGCGATGTTCCTCATGTTGACCATCTTGTACGCTGGCCTCCAAGGGCTTGGCAGCCTTCAGGTGTCTTATGGTGCTTTCGAGAAGGAGATGAGCTCAGCGGCACAGAAGAAGGTCCAATAAGTAGCAGATTGGATTGGTTTTCACCCTACCCTTTTCCGTCAAAACTTTCCATCCTCTTTGTGTTCGTAGGAGCATTACTATACGTAAATGCATGTATTGTGTAAATCAAGCAAGGCTGAGGAGTACCGGCGTGTTATTCACTGCACTATATGGGCCACACGCCATCAGTAGGTGTGGCGAGAATCACTTTTATGTTTTTAGGTTAGAGCATGAAGGGTATCGTCGATTTCTTTGATGGAAGTCATTAGCTTTTTTTGTGTGATAGCCAACTAGTCCCGTCGGTAGGGACCTCTCGGGCCACGAACATCGCCCCTTTGGCCTCATAGATCTTGGTAATAAAAGCGCCAGAACTCAGGATCTCTCCCACCCGGCGAGCTTAGACAAGGTGACTCGGGAGCAAAAAGTTTGCTATGCCTTCCCTGATGGCGTACTCGTGGCCACAGTTCGAGCAGACCAGCTTTCCCTGGTTGATCTGCGTCTCTATGAGGAGCTTGTGCAGCTCCTTGAGCATCTGCTCGTCGCTCTGCAGCTGCTCTGCCGTGGGCGGCTCGCTAGGCAGCGCGGGGAAGCCCAGCTGGGTTTTATGGAAAGTAAGGTGCTTCGGTCAGTGAGTGGTTCTCTTTAAAATCTGGTGGAGTGAACAAGAAGAAACAAAAGAAAAAAGGTGGTATAATTTTTTTTTCTCTTGCAATCTCACCTCTGTCGACGTTGTACATAACGCGGCCCAGTCGATGCGCGGCAATATGTTGATCAGCAGTTGGGCGTTGAGCTCGGTCTCGTCCTGCACCAATTCGGCCTCCTTTGGGTGGAGGGGAAAAGAATTTGACGAGGCGCGGCACGACTTGACCGCGCAGGTGAGGAAGTTTAGGCTGAGGATTTTCATTTTTTATTTCTTCCCCTTCTTTGGTCGATTGATTTTTTCGGCTTCCGTGATCCCTTTTCTAATTTTTTCGCTCTCTGATTTTTAGAGGTTAGACAAACCAAAGACTTTGGACTGTGCTGATTTTTTTTCCCTTGTCTTTGCCATCCGAGTATAAGTTGTCTGATGAGACGAGGAGTTTGATTCAAACCACATGGGTTGGGTTCTGCTTGCATACAGCACACGTGATCTAGTCTAGTCTAGTCTAGTCCCTGAGAATATGCAACCTACTCAACGCTATGAGTCTACAAAACAAAAAACACTATGCAGTACATGAACCATCAAAAGGCCAATGAAGCAAACGGAACAGGAAACAAAACCCCAGACTGCCGCCGTGGAGGCAAAGTCTTGTGCTTTCCTACAATCAAAGATTTCTTCTTCGTCATGACCGGGCTTTACGAAACTCCGCCCTCCTACTCCAAGGTCTTCTCATAACCAAAGGGACGCTGCTTGCTGTCGCGGATCCTGGTCCAGCGCACGTAGAACGCAATGCAAGCGACGATGATGCCGAACAGGACGACTTTCTGCGTGACGGACCACTCCTTAGCCTCGACGGCCTTCTGGCTGATGGAGGCGGGCGAGGCGGGGATGGCGGCCTCCGGCTCCTTGACGTCGGCTGCGGGCGCGGCCTGGTCCTCCTTCTCATCGTTGAAGCCGGACGCCCACTCGACGGATCCATATTGTGCGGGCGCTGTTGAGTAGAACACAATCACAGATCAGCGTCAACCAAGTACAGAAGATGAAGGTGAGAAGTCTGGCTCTGTTTTTCTTTTTCTTTTCTTTCTCTTTGATGCGTAATTCTTCGTAATATTTCCCCCAACCGTTACTTGCTTGAATTTGTGTAAACGTGATATAGGAAAAATGGCAGGGAAAAAGAGATGGCCACAAAGAACCCAGTCTTAAGATGTCATGATAATCTTCTACTATAACGCAAAGGTGCGAAAGAGAAAAGCACAATGACACCACCAAGTCCGGAGGCAGGCATGTACAGGGAGAGGCGTTTAAAGCTCCACGTGAATACCTTCTTCGGGGACAGGAATTTCACCGCTGTCGACGATCTTGACATCCTTCTTGGGCTTGTCGCCGGCGTTCTTGTCGACCTTCTGGATCTTGTCGACGATGTCATAGCCCTCGAGAACCTCACCGAAGACGACGTGGCGGCCGTCCAACCATCTGTGCAAATCAACATGTTAGTTTATTAATCTGACCTGCCTACTTCGACGCGGCCCCGAGAGAAAGGGGTTAAATACGAAGTAATCGCAGTGGTGATGAAGAACTGCGAGCCGTTGGTGTCCTTGCCCGCGTTGGCCATCGAGAGAACGCCCTTCTTGGTGTGCTTGAGCTTGAAGTTCTCGTCGGGGAAGCGGTCGCCATAGACTGGAGGGCGGGGATAAAGAAATTCATTAGCACCTTGTCTAGTTCCATGCGGAAGCTCACGCCCTTTTCTTTATGGTCAAAACTTACTGGACTTGCCACCAGTGCCGTCGAACTTGGTAAAGTCACCACCCTGGATCATAAAGTCATCGATAACACGGTGGAAAATAGAGTCCTTGTATCCGAATCCTTTCTCGCCGGTAGCAAGAGCGCGGAAGTTCTCGGTAGTCTTGGGGACGGTCTTGCCGTAGAGACCAATGACAATCCGGCCCATTGGCTTGCTGTCGTGCTCAATGTCGAAGAAGACCTTGTGGGTGATCTTGGGGCCCCTGGGCGCAGCCCCAGAATCGGCGGAGGCGAGCATCACGCCCATGAGGAGGGCCGCGATCACAAAGAGCCGCCTGAGGTTTAACATTGTGCCTAAATTCGTCAATCTCTCGTGGGTATGTATGGAGGCTGTTGGGATGTTGGATCGTGGTATGGGGGAGAAGCAAGAGAGGAGACGGATTGGCTTTTTCCTACTACAGTGACGAGGACCCTTTTACTTGTAACGGAGCTCAATTCCCCGCTGGCAGGTGAAAGCAACCACGTTTCAACAGGCTCCGCGGCAGGGTTTAGGCCGATTGGCCCCAGCCCATTGGCGCCCTGAGTGAGGGGCAATTGGCGCTTTGAGCGGGCTGTGTGGCGAACCGGTGGTGCTCCTTTGGGTTTCTGGCAGCGTCTAATTCACCGTGCTTTCGCACTGTGCAACCAACCAAAGCAATGCGCTCGGCTGCTTGGCCTTACGCATTCATCCCCGACTGATATCTGGCGTCCAACCTTCGACTAAACATCTCGAGACATACCTACCCTGCATGAACCTAGCGCCAAACCAGCTACCATCCAGCTAGCTGTTGCAAGCCTGATGAGCGCAGTAGCAGACGGGATGATATGACACAGAGGGCTGCTGGTACATTACCATTTACAGGATGATGTCCTCAACTAACGAGGGGGATCCGTTCCTCCAGGTCCAACAGTAAGCGGTCCAACGGGCCCAGAAAATGGTTACTTTTAAACAAAACGAGAATATAATCATGAACTAACATCCCAACCCGCCTTCCCCCCCAGAGATGTTCTCACACAGCTGAGCTCGGCCCGGCCATTGTTCGCCTCGTACCTGCGGATCCGCTCCCTGTCAACGGCCGCGACCTCCCCCGAGCTATCGTCGGCCCGGTCCGACCTCGAATCCGCCCTGTCGGGCCTGGCAGAGGACCTGGCCGACTTGGTCGAGTCCGTCAAGGCCGTCGAGGCCAACCCGGTCGCCTTCGGCCTCGACGCCGCCGAGGTGACGCGCCGCAAGCGGCTGGTGCAGGACGTCGGGGGCGAGGTCGAGGACATGCGGGACGAGCTGGCCAAGGCGATGACGACCGCCGCCGCTGCTGCCGCGGGGGTCGGCGGGAAGCGGGGCCGACCCGCGCCGCCGACGGGCGGCCTGCCGAACCCGGACGACTTTGCCGTGCCCGACGGCGGCGGCGACGGCGACGACACGTACGCCGAGTTCGAGCAGCGGCAGCAGTTGACCATGATGCGCGAGCAGGACGAGGAGCTGGACGAGGTCTTCCAGACTGTCGGCAACCTGCGCCGGCAAGCGGACGACATGGGCCGCGAGCTCGAGGAGCAGAGAGAGATGCTCGAGGTGGTCGACAACCTCGCCGACCGCGTCGGCGACCGGCTGCAGGTCGGGATGCAGAAGATGCAGTACATCATCCGGCGCAACGAAGACCGGTGGAGCAGTTTCTGCATAGGAGTTTTAATTTTCGTATTAATCTTGCTATTGGTTTTATTGTTGGTGTTATGACGGTTCCTTGTCATTGTACTTTTCAAAATCTCATTTCTCTCTCCCTTTCTTCCTTTTTTATTGTTTCTTTACCGTTTGCTTTGTTAGAAATTCCAAGATGGACTATCATGGATGGGACGGAATCAGTTGGGCCAGACACTTATTCATTCTGGTAGATTAGTATGCTACACTGAACACTATATTCACTGTACTTGTACGCTTCGACAACTAGGCACCTGAAGTGTGCCTGTCTTGTTCTCAAAGTGAGTTTTACCAAACTAGATTTGTGTGACAGGAACATGAATAGATTCCCCAGTCTCGAGACGTTTTCCATTGTGTGGACAATATGATGTCCCTACATGCTCCGTATTCATTACCCTTAATTATTCCAAACTCCCAACCAGTAACAAGAACCGTGTGCGCCGCTGACTGGTGAACAAATGAGGTCGTTAAATGAGGTCTATAATGCCCAAGCCCGCTGATCTTCCTCGAGCTAACGCAGAAAGCTTTGCGCCAGACAATAGCCAACGAACAACTGCTAATGTTAAATCCCACCTCTGCCAGTAGTAAACCTTACATGAGGCTGAGGCCGGTATCTCGTTTCAAGATTTGCGCCAGTACAGGCAGTGCACTGACCGCGGCTGATTTTGTCTGTGCCTTGGCTGGAAACTCGACTAGTGCAACGCGCAGAGCCGCAACGGCTGCATTGCCGTAGAACTGAATGAACCTCTTCTCATGGTTCTCGATCATGGCCTTGAGCACATAGCATTGCGTGTCCGAAATCTCATTGGCGGGAGTATTGACGATTCTTGCCAGCGCGGTCCAATAGTTCGAGGGCGGATAAGGGTTCTGGAGCTTCACCCTGGCAAAGTCCCGCAGGGCAATGGCCGCGAATCCGGCGCCCAAGCCCGTCATGCGATCAACATGTGTCTGCTCGGCATCCCAACTGCCGCCCTTGTCTCTCCTCCATCCGACACGCATTCTGCCCTGCTCGGTTTTATCGTTTCCACGAAAGCCGAAAAGGACGGGGCATGAAACCCTGTACTTTGCCAGCAGGATATCAATCAGTGATTCTCCTCTCCAGTGGAACTCCGGGTCCGCAAAGATCTTGGCCACGAGAGTACCGATAGGATCTGCCGCTTGGGGCTTTGCGCCGCATTCGTTGACGAATTGGGCCATCACTGCTTTCGCAAAGACATTGAGGAGATAGAGGAATAAAGAAGGCAGTTGGTTGTTATTTTGCCCTCCTTCGACGGGATTCCTTGGAGCCAGGATGTATTTGTTGGGGTCATCTGGTTCGCTTGGTGTGTCGCCCCTCAAGGCCTCACGCAGCTTCTTTTTGATCTCGTCGGCCTGCTCTTTGTTGGCTCCTGGAGTCAATTGTCCAATCTTGACTCTGATAAACCGGCGCATATCTCCCATATTCTTCTTCAGCTGCGGGTTCCTCCCCCTTTGCTCTTCCATGAAGCGTCTGAGCTGCTTGAGGCTCTTGTGAACTTGAACATGGCGGTCAGGCTTAGCAACCTCGGCCACGGGGGCGGATGGCCCAGGCTTAATCACCGGTGCAGGTTTGGCTGCCGGTGCACCAAAAGGATTGGCTATGGGCGCGGTTGACGGCGCTTGAGTAAATGGCGATTGTTTGGCCGTCGCCGTCGTCGTTGTCGTCGTCGGTAGCGGTTTGGAAGGTTGGGAACTGGCTTGTGCGGGCGCAAAGAGCCCAGAGGCGGGCTGCTGGGCCTCTGTCGGTTTCGGCACACTCGAATCTGGTTGCCCTTGACCCCCCGATAGGGCTTGAGAGGTCTGCGATTTGGCAAGTGGCTGAGGGGGCTGAGTGGGCTGAGGTTTGGGTGCCTCCTCGGGCTTTGCTATTGGTGGCGGAGGAACGGGAATAGTCTTTGCCTTGAGCGCCTCCAGTCTTTGGCGCTCAGCGGCTAACTGTGCTTCGGCCCGTAACCTGGCCTCTTCCCGCTCCTGCTCCAGCTTCACCCGCTGCTGCTCCTCTTGTATGTGGTAATGATTGAGGACATCGATGGCGGTCTTGCGTAGATTGGCATGAAACTGCCTTGCGTGTGCTAGGCCTCTGCGGTGGCTCTCTTCGGAATTGCGATCCTCGAGCGTCAATTGCTCGAGGTCGAGGTTGACGTTGGCGCCCCATGGGTAACTCAACCGGTTTACGGACGAGGAACGGACGTCGCGTTGGAGACGCGTCGGTGGGGATGAATTGGCCATTGTCTCGGCCGCCCGCTGGCTGCGCAGGACGAGAATAGATGGAGCTGGCGACGGCTGGCCAGAGAGTTAGCAGTCAAAAGCTGCGGGTGACCGGACCGAATACGATATCTCTCCCCGTGCTTGTATTGGCGATGAACAAATGCGTGCCCTTGAACAATCCAAGGCCGAAATCAACCCGGTCCGACGACGACTTGGGAATTCTGCCGCTGCATGCAGCAATGGCGGTGGTCGGGCACTACTTTGGGTTTCCCTCCGCCCACGGCGAGCTAGTAGTGGAGTCGTCTGGGGCGGGATCCAGCTGGCATCGATCACGTGGTACAGTAATGTGGGGGCGTTCAAGTTTCCAAAAGTGGCGTCGCGTCGTATATCTGCCGGCCTGTAACACTTGAAACTTTGCAGTCAAGACAGGGTCCCTGTTCAGTTAATTGTAATTACGTAGCACGAAAATTGTTCCCACTTCATTGATGGACACGCCTAGATTTTGGTATTGGACACGTCTCGTAATATGCGTGGGTAAGGTAGGTCGTAGTCAGGTACCTACTCCGTACCTCGTGTATTCTAGGTTGGCCTATAAGAGGCCAGAATATTAGAGAAATCGGAAATATCTTTTGAGTAGGTATGGTAAGGTAAGGTATGTACTGTTGTACAAAACAAAACAACCAAATATTTCCAGCACATGGGGCGTGGCTTACTAAAATCAGAGCTGCGCCCGACGTTCGTTGCTTTTGTTCTTGCGCCTCTCTCTCTCTCACGTTTTTGCTCTCGCCCTCTTTGCCCTTTAGGGCACACCACCCGCCGGGCGGCGGCACGACTGCGGAATTGCTTGTTAGCCCATTCATTATTCTGTTGCGTTTCTAGGTGGCCTTGTGAGCCCAAACCGTCGTGCCCCCAAGCAAGTGGCGTGCCCGTAAGCAAGTGGCGTGCCCGTAGCCTAGTCCTTCCTTGCCTTGGTCCGTGAACGGACTTGCACCGCATCAGGGAATTGTGCTGTGCGAGGGCCCGCCGACCCCTCGATCAGGGCGTGCACGCACAACCGGCAAGCACCAAAGTTGACGCGGTGGGAGAGCTTAGCAAGCCTTTTCGACGACCTCCTAACAATGGTCTTCTTGTCTTGACTACCATAGCTACCTACCGTACGTAACTACTGTAGTCTAGTTACTTTTAGCTAATTACCTTACCTCTGAGTGCGTTTACAAAATACGATATAATTAGAACACTATCAATCCCCTCCCCATCACATCGAAATCCCCTTTGATGTTCCCTTCTGGCCCCCCTCAAGGCCCAAGGCCAGCCTGATGTTGGTTTCGTATCCCACGCCTGTAGCCACTTGGAAGCAAAAACACTGTTACCTCAGCACTAAGAGAGAGCAGCTTGATCCTTGTCCTAGGGGTCAACTCTCCCCATCTCGGGGCCGTGAGCGTTGCCAGATGGATCCCCGCAGGGCTTTTTGATTGGCTCGACTCGCAGCAGCAGTGGGTCTTGTGCCGAACCGTAAACGCTGAGTGGCTCACCCCGGGCTTGGGGCTTTTTTTGACGGCGACGGTGGTCCAGCCCAGCCCAAGCCCGCCCGCTCAGCAGTCCCCCAAGCAAGAACGAGATACATCATCATTTTCATCCACCACCTGGGCTCCATCCATCCATCTGATCTCCCTTCTTCTTCTTCCTCTTCTTTCTTTTACTCGTTTCCTTGTCTGTCCATCGTGCTTGCCACGTCCCTGTCCTGTCCTGTCCTGTCCTGTCCTCACACACGTTCAACTTTACACATTCCCTCGTACACGTTCCTTTGCATTTCACCCTCTCTCTCCATCGATATCGGTCCTTTTTACTGCCTCACCATCCATACCCTATCTACCTACCTACCGTCCCCTACGCTGCGTCGTACCTACTACTGCCACTTCCTCTGCCCTGCTCTGCTCTGCTCTGCTTTGATCTGATCTGATTTGATCTGATCCGACTGTGTCTGCTGCTGTTCCTCGCTCGCCCTTGAGAAATTGACCCCACGCTCGCAGCCCAACAGTTATCTCCTGCCGGGCAGTCAAAAAGTCAAGTCTTTATTCGGTAAAGCTCTCACGCGGCCTCTATCAGCCAGACACTGTTTTCATTTTATTCGTTTTGATTCGTCCAACCAACCAAACCATTACCCCCCACTGCCTGGACAGACATACACACCTGAAGCTCGAAGCTGAATCCCACCAACAACCCAACATCGAAAACATCACAAAACACACACTTACGTACACTATCCACCATCCACACTTTCGTCGTCAAGCACGAACAACGAACAATCGATTCGATTCGATTCCAACACTCAACGCTGCTTCGCCAACACTCCTACATATCCAACCAAATACATTGCAGACCGGTTCTGCTGCCCTGCCATCTCCATAGACATGGAGCAACAACAGCAGCAGCCGCCGCAACAGGCGCAGCAGCAGGCCCAGCCTCAAGCTGGTGGTGTTCCCGGCCCGACTGGCCGCCGTCTGCACATTGCTCACCGTCGCAGTCCATCAGAGCTGACCCCTCTGATGAGCATGTTTGCCAATCCCAACAGTGAGTAGTCTCCATTGCCCCCCACCCACACCATTCAACCCAACTGTCGCCCGCTGACAAAACTCGTGTTCATAGTGGAGCAACTGGCCATCCAGCAACAAATCGAGCTGCTCCAACAGCAGCAGCAGCAACTTCAGGCACAGCAGCAGTATGTCAACCTAGGCATGCTCCCGGCCCAGGGTTTACCTGGCGGTGCGTTCAATCCTTTGCAGCCCGCCATGGGGCCTCAGGCCGGCTTCCAATTCCCGAACCAGGTTCAACAGCAACAGCAGCAGCAGGCTCCCTCCCACCCCCTTTCACATCGCCGTAATCAGTCGGCTCTCCCAAACATGGGCATGGGACCGCCCCCGGCTCCTTCTTCGGGTGCCTCGGGCGCTGGCTTCAACTTTGAGACCACATCCGGTCAAGGCCGCGAGAACTCTGGTTCCAGTCGCGGAGGACGCGGCGGCGGCGGCGCTGGTGGCGGTCACCAGAGAAGACACTCGTTGGCGCTTGCCGATGCCAAGAAGGCTGCAGAGCTTGCCCAGCAGAAGCGCACCACGTCCGGGTTCCAGTTCCCCGCTGCGGCTGACCCGTCTGCGCCGGCCGAAAAGCCGGCCGAGGACGCAAAGCCTGCAGCTGAGAACCAGGCTCCCCAAGGTTCTTCGTCCCGAGGCCGAGGTGGTGGTCACGGTAGGAGCCAGAGCATGGCCGTAGGCCGCGGAGGCGGTCGCGGCTCTTCGGGCGATGGCGGCCGCGGTGGTCACGGCCGGTCTTCTTCGCGCAACTTTGACAGCAACTGGCGCAACAACCAGGGTGGCCAAGGTGAACAACAACAGCAAGGCTTCCAGCAGGGCCACCGCTCTCGTGGCTCCGTCAGCCAGCAGGCCGCACCCATCGGCGCCTTCCAATACCCTGGACAGCCCCAGCTTGTGCAGATGCCTGGACAGATGATGATGCCCGGAATGTATGCCGGCCAGCAGCAGTTGACTCCGATGCAGATTCAGCAGTTACAAGCTCTGCAGGCTGCACAGATGAACGGCCAGCACTTGGTTGGTCTGCAGGGCAGTCAGCACGCCCCTCAGATGGGCCAGCAACCGCAGCAGCAGCGGAAGACGCTCTTTACCCCTTACCTGCCTCAGGCAACCCTGCCTGCGCTCCTCGGCGATGGGCAGCTTGTCTCTGGTATCCTCCGCGTCAACAAAAAGAACCGTAGTGACGCGTATGTTTCGACCCAGGATGGTCTGCTCGACGCGGATATTTTCATTTGCGGAAGCAAAGATCGTAATCGCGCTCTGGAAGGCGATCTCGTGGCAGTCGAACTGCTTGATGTTGACGAAGTTTGGGGCCAGAAGCGTGAGAAGGAAGAGAAGAAAAAGCGAAAGGATATTACCGACACTCGTTCTGGCTCGACCAATGGCAACCAAAACAACGCCAACGGTGACGACGGTAACACTGGTGAGGGCGGCATTCGCCGTCGTGGCAGTCTGAGGCAGCGCCCGACGCAGAAGAAGAATGATGATGTTGAGGTCGAGGGTCAAAGCCTTCTTCTTGTTGAGGAAGAGGAAATCAGTGACGAGCAGAAGCCCCTCTACGCCGGCCACATCGTTGCGGTGATCGAACGTGTTGCTGGCCAGATGTTTTCGGGTACTCTGGGCCTGCTGCGTCCCAGCAGCCAGGCCACCAAGGAGAAGCAAGAGGCTGAGCGCGCCGCCAGGGACGGTGGTCGTCACCAGGACAGCCGCCACCAGGAGAAGCCAAAGATTGTCTGGTTCAAGCCTACCGACAAGCGCGTCCCCCTCATTGCAATCCCTACTGAGCAGGCTCCCCGAGACTTTGTTGAGAAGCACATGGACTACGCCGATCGCATCTTTGTCGCATGCATCAAGAGGTGGCCCATTACGTCTCTACACCCCTTTGGAACTCTGGTGGAGCAGCTCGGTAAGATGGGAGACCTCAAGGTCGAGACGGATGCCCTTCTCCGCGACAACAACTTCTCCTCGGATGAATTCTCCGACGCTGTCCTTCGCAGCGTCGGACTCGAAGACTGGTCGATTGCCAAGGAGGACGAGGCCGCCGTGAGCGAACGTCGCGACTACCGGGACGAAAAGACCTTCACCATTGACTTTGATGGCTCGACGGAGCTGGGCAATGCCGTTCATGTCAAGAGCAAGCCGGACGGAAAGATCGAGGTCGGCATTCATGTGCCCGATGTTGCCCACTTTATCAAGCCCAACTCGCTTGTGGACCGCGAGGCCAAGAAGCGCGGGACGGCCGTCCACCTCATTAACCGAACTTGTGCTCTGTTGCCACCTAAGCTGGCCAAAGAAGTCTGCTCCCTCAACGCGGCCGAGGAACGTCTGACCGTCAGTGTCGTGTTCCAGGTGAATCCTCAGAACGGTGCCGTTGCAGACGATGACACGTGGATTGGCAAAAGCATCATCAAATCTGGTGGCAAGCTTAGCCTGGAGCAAATTAACAAGGCTCTTTCTAGCGAGTCCGACTTCACTCACGACGTTGTCACGCAGAAGGATGTTCAGATTCTCAATGTAAGTTTGACTGTGGTGTTTTGTGATGGTGCCCAGCAGCCTGGAGTCAAGACACTTGCTAACTAAATACCAGGCCGTTGCACAAAAGTTCCGTGAGGCCCGCCTGGGCGCTGGCGGTGAGCCAATCGCACCACTGAGGCTCTTCCAACAGCTCGACGATGAGAATATCCCCATTGAGCACAACATCTTTGATTCCAGAGATGCCACCGAGTTGGTTGAGGAGCTGATGCACAAGGTAAACGCCGCTGTCGCACAACGCATTGCCCAAGGACTGCCTGAGAAGGCGCTCCTCCGCAGGCACGCGCCGCCGAACCCTCGTCGTCTTCAGACCATCGCCGAGCGCATGAATGCCATCGGCTACGAACTGGACACTTCCAGCAGTGGCGCTCTCCAGAACAGCTTGTTCAAGGTTGATGACGAGGACGTCAGGAAGGGCATTGAGACGTTGCTTCTCAAATCCATGCAGAGAGCCAAGTACTTCATTGCCGGCAAGCTCGCTAAGCAGCTATGGCCTCACTATGCCCTGAACCTGCCCCTCTACACTCACTTTACCAGCCCTACCAGGCGTTATGCGGATATTATGGTTCACCGCCAGCTCGATTCAATCTTGTCCGACGGCAAGATCGAGTACAACGATGATCTTGAGACCCTGGTTAAGACCGTTGAGTCCTGCAACACCAAGAAGGACTCGGCACAGAACGCCCAGGAGCAGAGCATTCACATCGAATCGTGCCGCAACATGGACAAGGTGCGTTTGGATGCCAACGGAGAACTCATCAGCGAAGGTATTGTCATTAGCGTGTATGAATCTGCTTTTGACGTTCTCATTCCCGAATGGGGCTTTGAAAAACGTGTGCATTGCGACCAATTGCCGCTCAAAAAGGCCGAGTTCCGCAAGGAGAAGCGCGTGCTTGAGCTGTACTGGGAGAAGGGTGTTCCGAGCTCGGCTTACGTGCCAGAAGACGAGCGTCCAAAGGCAGCGGCATCGCAGCGGGTCAACAACGCCATGGCTGCGGCACGTCAGGCCGAGGAGGCTCAGCGGGT
The DNA here is from genome assembly GCA_031306065.1 of Pseudopyricularia cyperi. NCBI lineage: Eukaryota > Fungi > Ascomycota > Sordariomycetes > Magnaporthales > Pyriculariaceae > Pseudopyricularia > Pseudopyricularia cyperi. Next base: position 22,282 of record JASAOQ010000238.1, on the reverse strand, counting down.
AAAGAAGGAGCGGGAAGAGGCGGCACGCAAGCAGACGGAGACGGGTACCATGTCAACTGACGACGTCGAAGCCTTGTTTGACGATGATGATGACAATGGTTCGGACATCACTGAGGCCATGGCCGGCGCCTCGCTTGCCGAACGCCCAACCCAGAGCGTCCCTGGATCGCCTGCCAGAACCAGCGCCGCCGGCACCCTTCACCGCACCAAGTCGGAGTCCAAGGTGGCTGCAGTCGAGCCGACCGAGGCTCGTTTGTCGAACAAGGAGAAGTACCTCAGCCTTTTCAAGCTGAGGGAGGAAGGTGGCGAGTACATTCAGGACGTCACCGAGATGAGCCGTGTGCCTGTGATCCTGAAGACGGATCTCAGCAAGAGCCCACCGTAAGTGCCCCCACGCAGAGCTGAACCTTGAGATTCCGACGATCAGAGCGCTAACCAAGCCCAGATGCTTGACCATCCGGTCCCTCAACCCCTACGCTCTGTAAGCGGCGGAAGCCCGCTTTACTTTGGACTGCCGTAAGGGAGTCCCCTTATTGTCGGAGTAATCATGGTAGGACGGGTGATCGGTTTAACGTTTGAGTCGTTGAACTTGAGATTTGATGGTTTTTGGAAGGAATAAACTGCCCGTGGACAGGACTCGGCTCGTTGCCCTCAAGCGGTATATGGTGCGGAGAGGTAGTACACAATGGCAAGTGGTGGAGGTGGAAAAAGTGAAAATATAGGTACAAGTCGGAGTATATCATTTTCCTGCTCTTGTTATCTGTCGGTCGTTTTCGGGCTGCAAATGTTCCAGTATCAGGAAACACATACTTAGAGAGCCAAACAAGAAAGATTATTGATAGGGTTGTGCGTTCGTGGAGAGAGCAGAGTCCGCAGTCAGTGTCGATGAGACGGCTGTGCCATGACAGCAAGTTGGGAGGGAAGGCACCAGGATTTCCGCATGAAGTATTTTTATATAAATGGACGTGGTCAATTGGGAGACGCTGCCCTCAGCCTCTTTGCATGACGGGAGCGTGTACGAGTCGTCGTACTGTAGATTCGGGGATAGTTAGCAACACCAATGAAGTGTTGACATGACTTTACGCATATCAAATTGGATGCTGCTAAATAGCGAGCACATATTACAAGGTATCCGTCGTAAATACCTCGGGCTACATTCGAGGGGGGGCCCAATTCGCTTGAAAAACGGCGAGTAGTGCCAATGTGATTTCCCGCATCTCAGGGGGGCTCTGACCTCGGAACAATGGTGATAACAATACACAAATATAGTAGTGTAAACATGCACGATCTAAAGCCGAAGTCTAATGTGCTACTTGGATACGGGAACCA